>VWZU01019327.1:2692130-2739809 GCA_013397095.1 Sterrhoptilus dennistouni | reverse complement strand
AGGGAAGGGAAGGGAAGGGAAGGGAAGGGAAGGGAAGGGGCTAAAAAGTGAAATTCATACCCTAAAAATGTATAATAGTAGATGGGAAGCTCTCACATTTCACTATCATTTCCAAGGTGGATGGGACTGGCACTTACCCAGTCCCTCCCCACAGTCCCTGTGCCATTAACTAACCCAGCTGCCAAGCAGAAAGGGCTTGTGTAGCCTTTCTGGTAGTATTTTTTTCAAGGTGGTTTCCAGTCTTACTATGAATAATCTAAAGGACATGGTAGTGCATTTTGTCATGCCCTCTCTATGTTAACACCTTCCTCACTTTGGTCACGGGGCTATAAGAGACTGCTCACAAACACTGGCAGGGCCATTTCTGAGTGGCCCTTGGCACAGAAGCAGAGCTGTTGCCTTCCTTTACATAGGAAATGTTTATTCTGCTCTGAGGGCATGGGAAGCCTAAAGCTGTCACCATCCTGTTCTTGTCAGCCATTTCTCATGGAAACACTCCTGCTGAAGTACACACAGTATTCCTACCAAGAAGGGTTCTTAACAGGTTTGCCAGTGCTGTGCAGGCTCATGGTAATCACAGACATATCAGTTAGTGTTCAGAACATTATGCAAGACCTCAGCCATATGAGTTCACTTGCTTTCAGGGAGCAAAATCCTGTGAAAATTACTTTCAGAGTCTGTGTGTTCCAAGCATAAGGAGGGGTCCATGTTTTTCTGTGATTAATTGCATGTTTACAGTTTTACTGAACAAAACTAGGCTTAACTTTGTGATAGGAAAAATGTCTGCTGAACAAAAGCATCCAATTAACATGGCCCAATTAAAACTTTAAAAGAAATAATCTTCAGTTAACAAACACCAGATGTACTTGTCAGGGTTATCTCACTGCTGTTACATTAATCATTTATAAGCTCTGTTCATTTGAGCACTTACTTGGTAGAGAGTACTATTGCAAGATTGTCTTTCTAAATATTATGCCAAAAATAACCACTTTCCTGATCTTGAAACTCTTAAAACATTAGATTAAAAAAGAGAGAGAGATATTGGGAAGGAAAGCATACTTTGTGTTTCTTTAATACAAAATGACCATTTAACCTATTAAACAGGTTGAATAAAAGACATTCTACTGCTTAGAAAAATCAAAATGTTCATTGTACAGCATTTTACTGCTTTGTGGATGAAATTAAGTTACTCATCTGCTAAAGCAGCACATGTGTGATAAGTGTGGAATTGATCTGCCAACAGAGAGATGGAGGAATTTTCTAAGTAATGTTGACCATAGCCAAGAAGATCAAATCCAGGGATAAAAAATGCAGTGATCTACTATAGCCTTTTTGCACCCTGGGCACATCCATGTTAGGGAGGTACAGAGTTGCAATTTCCCCTTCCAGGATTTTCCAGTCCTCTGAGCTTCAAAAGGTACTACTAAACAAAGAGATATGTCACCAAGACCTCTATTCTTCCCACCTCACACAAGGTCCTTAATGAGCAATGCAGTCACCTTGGCTTAAGATATCAGCTGCTTTCTGAGGGAAGGGGAATACTCATTGACTGTGTTTCTCAGCTCAGCCCAGGAAGTAGATGACCAGTGTTAGGTCAGATGAATTTGATTATAAAACCCCAGCTCACAAAACTGGATCTTCAGTCAGATGCTGAATGCTCCTTCAAATGTGCAGGGTGGCAGTAGATGTCAGTGGCTGTCACTTATTTTAGAGACTGAGGGTCCCCTCTGCAGTGGGCCAGTGTATTTTGATGGGATTTGGTGTCTAGTAACAAGGCTCTGAGCACACCCTGCCCAAGTCACCCCCATCGCTTTGGCCACAACTTATCAGGTCCCCGCCCTGCTCTGCTTGGGGGGCCATTTGTGGAAACCTGAGTGAGGACAAAGAATTGTTTCTGGAATGATACTGGGAAATGAAAAATACAAGGTCTCTGTGGTCAGATAAAACACGCTCTTGGTTTTCCTTATCTTGTGCAGCTGGGCTGCACAAATCCAGAGGAGATCTCTTCAACTGATGCCTCTTTGTGCTCTTAGTTTGGGCTCCATGCCATTTCCAACAGTTTCACTTAACTGTCCATCAGCCTGATATCTTCTTTAAAGGTGAGAAATGCTAGATTATCTCACCTCCTCAAGAAACTGTTATAAGAACAAAAACCAGTGATTGTCCAGAGTGTGTGGGGTTTGTTTTTCCTGTGTATTGTCTGAGTTCTTGCCTGCTGGCGCTGCCCCTTGCATGAGTCCTTTACTCTGTTTTGTCCCACTCCTTGGTGCCCCCACCTTGATGGAATGGGGAACAAGACCAAGTTTTGTCAAGAGATGTCATTTTCCTCATTTATGTCTCTATTGTCATTCTGCTTCCCACAGTGATAGAGCACTATTTTATCCATATGGACTTTGTCCTTTAGGAGAAAGATGACAATGGTTTAAAAATTATTTTATGGCTTTACATCAAGGCAGGATTTTGTGTGACAGTGCCTTTTGATGATGTATGCTATAATCACTTGATTGTTTTTTTCCAGAGTATGAAATTACATTATCCCCTCAAGATTGGGAGAAAAGTGTATTTTCCTTAGTGGTTAATATTAATCATCGTAGGATGGGGTACAAAGGGACTCAGGTCACAGGTATATTCATGCAGCATCTTATTAGCAAGACAAGCTTTCCTCCAACCAAATATATTGAAAGGCAATTTACATCCTTCTAAGAGGCTAAAAAATTCCTTGAATGACTCTTGCTTTAAAAAACAGCCACAATACCTTGTGCCGAAACAAGGGCC
The DNA here is from genome assembly GCA_013397095.1 of Sterrhoptilus dennistouni. Taxonomy (NCBI): domain Eukaryota; kingdom Metazoa; phylum Chordata; class Aves; order Passeriformes; family Zosteropidae; genus Sterrhoptilus; species Sterrhoptilus dennistouni. The sequence goes on along the minus strand of VWZU01019327.1, from coordinate 2,737,034 downwards.
TGGCAGATTGAACAGTAGCCTGAATTTGGTGATTGGTTTCCCTTTTTGGCAGAAATGCAGGTGTTGAAAATTTTTCTGATCTTTAACAGTGAGTTGAAAGGAAAATCTGGTAGAGAGTCCAGGAGAGAAATCAGGGCCTTGAAGTTGGTGAGAGGCTGCTGAATTGAGAGGGAATTTCATCCAAGAAGCTCGGCTTGCCTGTACCTCAGCCTTTTCCCACCCTTCTGTGTTGTGTGGTTGTGTTTAAGTAATTTTCTAGTGTAAGCTTATGATAATTTAATTCCTCACATTATTAACTAATCATAGCCTGTTATTTTAGATGGCTGATGGATTAACTTAAGTTCAAGTATGGAGAGTGGTGGTGTTCTTTATTCTACATGGTACTTTTCCAAAAGATCATGGACAAATATATTTGTTCCTGATGTTCTCTCCCCTCTCCTTTTTCAGTATTTCTAATTGTTTTGCATAAAGTGAAATTTTTATAAACAACAAATGGCAGTGGTAGAAAGCACTGCCTCATGCATTATGGCACAGAGAGAAATACATTCTTTTTCTCACTGAACTCATGCCAGTTTTAGTGGAAGTCATACATATGCAGGCAAGGAATTGGCAGAGGTGTATTCAGGAGCTCTGTTGAATCTGTGGGAGTATTTGTGTATGTACTTGAGTGCAAAAGATAGAGAGAACGTTGAAAACTGAGAACAGTATCATCTGACAGCTGTGTAGTGACTTGTATAGTCCTAATTTAACAATTTACTTTAAAAGACACTGTGGGATCCTGTTCTGGGATCCTGTTTTGGGATCCTGTGGGACCTCCATTTGTGCATGGCACACTGTTGTTTCCTCTGTCTTCTCTAATAACTGTAATGTACCAAAGTTAGCATTGCCTGGGCTGTTCATTTTCAAATTAATTTTGAAGTGACTATAGTGTTAATACAATTTACAAATAGCACAGAAACGAAAGTATTCTGATTTTTGTGTGACAGCAATGACTATGGTAGTACACACTGCCCCCTTGTATTCGTGCCTGAATGCTGTAGGCTGAGCTGGGAATCCACACCTAAATGGCTATCAAAACGCATGGATTAAAGCACTGAGGATTCTCCCTGTACCTCACATGGAACCATTATGCCCCAGCTCCTTCCCTGACCCCACACATTAGCTGTGGTTGAGGTTAAGATGAACAGGAACTGCTTGCAAGAAACTGGTGAGACAGTTTCTTGCAGGCTTCCTACAGATGGAGGCAGACACCTGTTCTTTGGCTCATTTGTGAGTATTTCCTTTATAACAGTTGTGAATAGAAATTTATTTTTTGCAAAAGGAAGGTTATAATCTCAGCAAGTGAAGGAGCTTAGATCTTTGACATACCCCTATGATTACGACAGCAAACTCTGATCTTGGTTGTTGGTTGCTGCACACTGCTTGCTGTTCTCCTCACAGTCTTACAAGGCCAGAATTGCTTAAGGTTCTGAATTATTTAGACCTATTGGATAGTCGTCTTTTTTTTTTTTTTTTTTTTTTTTTTTTTTTAATTTTTTTTTTACCAATTTGATGTAAAAGGAGAAAATGCTCTTGTAGCTCATGCTGCGTTAAAGCCAAGTCAAAGGTGACTCCAGGCCAGGTGGTCCTACCTCACTACCTTCTCATTTTTTCTGCTACATTCTTGCTACTTGAGGAGTGATTGAGACTCTAGTTTGACATAGAAATCAGAATAAACCTGTGTGATCAGTTCTTTGAAAATCTCATTGTGAGAGGTTACTTCCCTTTAGATGCCAGGGAAGACTTGGTGTCTCTGTACTGCCCCCTCTTTCTTCTACTGTACTCATTCATCATTTCTTCTCCACATGCTGTAACAGTGCTGAGCAGGGATACTGAAAGAATGTGTGCTTCAGCACTGCCTTAGAAACCTGGAGTGAGTTTTACTAATCAAAGAGCACAAAAAATGTTGGGAATTCAGTAAAGTGAAGCCTCAGCAAGAATGTGAAGACTATGAATAAGAATGCACTCTGCTAAGCCATTCTGAACCCAAATCTTCATTTGTTTTTACTTTTCCAAGAGATGTTTCCATTCTTTGGTTGCTTGCAGTTATCACAAAGGGATCTGTACAGCCTTAAGCAATAAGGCAATGTTAAGAAAGAAAGCAAAACTACTGAGACAGCCAACTTCCAGTCAGACATCTAAGGGGTAATAAAAATGCAGTCCTTCTGGATAGACAGTGTGTAAGAACATTCCATTATCATACCAGTGGAATAAAATCTTCTAGGAATATAAGAACTGTGACAGTGAGTAGCAGACATTGTCTGCTGCCCTGTTTCTGGCAACAACTGATATCGGTGGGTTTTCAGTGCAGAACAGACCATGAGATGAACACAGCACAAATCATTGCATGCAACAGCATTTCCCATTGGTAGCAAGAGTAAAGTCACTGTTTACCCAAAGGTTTTACAGTAGTTTTTCTGAGGTTTTTTAGCTGTAAATTGTAGCCTCATAAATTTTTTGTAGTCGCTAATTTTTTCTTCTTTTTTTTCCCCCAAGCTGAAAGCTTTTCTGCTGCTTAACTGCATAGGCAATCAAAAGCTGCTGATAAAAGGAAAAGTATATACATTTTACAGACAAATGAAATGCACAGATGAAACCAATCCAAGTAAAAGATTGTAACTGTACCTTCAGCATCACCAATTCATGTACTTATAGGTAACCAAGTCCCTTTATTCCCCACTCTAAGCATAATTGTTCTGATCAACAGAACAACTTTTATCTAAAACCAGAAAGGTAAAAATAAAGCTTTTAGCTGTGCACATTGTAAAGAATTTAAAAGACCTTTTTAAAAGTACTTTTTTACCCAGTTGTATTGCATGAATAAAAGGAAAATTATTTATAACGTTCTCTTTTTTAATCATTGCCTTTTCCTCTTTTTGGTATATCAAAAGCACAGGCACCTTCTTACATTTCGATTTTCATTTGCTAAGATTGTTTGATTTTGTTTGTTTGTTGGTTTGTTTGGGTTTTTTGTTAATGTTGTTTCTGAAGTTCCATGCTGTGTCCATGTGCTCCTAAATCTATTAAATCGTTTTTCAGACATACAGATCCATTGGCACATGCCAGCGTTAGTCTTAGAAAACAAAACCTACTGTGCATAGCATCAGTGTGTCCATAAAAAGATTAACCAGGGCCCAAGTGTGAGCAGGGAGATACAGGTCTGTCCTGGCTCTGGCCAGCTGTGACCAGCCCTCTTCATTTCTTCTTCCCTTTCCCCAAGTACCTCCCTGTTAGTACAATGTGATGCTTTCCTGATGTAAGTGAAGTTAGAAACTGCTGCCTTGGGAAGAGCATGAGGCCAGCAGGGCCCCACATGATCAATGATGGCACAGGCAACCATCACATTAGATTTCAGACTTACTCAGTCCATTGAAATAAAAGTGTACTTCACAAGGCCAATATTGCTAACACAGCAGAACACAACTATATCAACTTGCTCTTTTTAAGTTCTCAGTTTCCTAAATCATTTCAAGGTGTAGAAACAGCATTCTTCTTTGTTTTCTTTTAAATTGGCTCTGTGAGAAGGTCTGAATTTTATAGAAAACTCTGTAGCACCATGGCATGACAGGGTCAGGGAGCCCAGGTCACTGTCTGTCCACTTTGGATAAAAAAGGTTTGAAACTATTTTTCCAAAAGGATTGCTTTATCAAAATGATGGGTGGCTCTCCTGGACTGCAGGGCCTTTTCTGGGAGGCAGGCATGCATCTGATCTGTTTTTCCACTCCTCTGTCAATCAACAGTAGTGCTTTGCTGCTCGACACCATTAAATTTCTGGCAGTGAAGACAGAGATAGCTACAGGTTTCCCTTGAAGTCTGTCCAAGCCCCCTTTGGCCAGACCCATGAGCTATGCACGAAGGGATCTCTGGGTCCCTTGGAAACAGAGTGAGCTTGAAACATTCCTCCGGAGTTTATTAACTTTTTCTACAGCTTGACATTTCTTTAGTGGCTTGGCCCTGCTGGATTTCACACTGCTATCTTAGCTGGCTGCTCAGAACCTTTATAGTTTTGTGGTTAACATCAATAACAGAACATAGAAATATCTGGTTTATATTTGAAGTCTGTGAATAAATCAAGACGACACCTGTGGGTACCCAGTCCTCTCCATGGCACCAGCACATGCTGCTCTTGGGTAGCTGCTCCACCTCTCTGTCCTGCCCCAGGACCTTGGCACGGATATTTGAGTGCACACCTCACTCTGGGGCCTCAGACTGTACTCATGCACCAGAGCTCATCTTCTCATTCTCATGTGAGCTGCAGAGCTTCGTCCTCTCTCACATGGACGAGGGTGTGATGGCTCACACCCCCCTGGTGTTTGCAGAACAGGATTCCCACCTGCTTAGCACTGCTGGGACCTCACCTCCTTTCCTTCCACACACAAACCTGGGCCACCCCTGTGTGACAGTGTGGGCAGTAGTGTGAGCTCTCACACGGGGCTGCCTCTGTGGTATGAACTGGGAACACAGGATTCTGCCACATAAACTTCACTGCTGCTTTTTGTGCTTATTACTCTTTCCTACTGTGTGAGTAAACGGGACATGTTTGTTCCTTGTCCGTAAGAAAGAACGCTGACCACAGAAGGAGTAAGTTTATCAGGGAATGCATCTGACCAAATCCATGGAGTCCAGATGATAAGAAAGTTCATAGAAATATCTCAGCTCCACACTTCCTATTTCCCATTACAATTATCTATCAGTTGGTCTTACCCTGAATAGAAAAGGAATTATAGAGGATGCTTTTTAGTTTGAAAAAGAAGCTCACCCTTGCAATTTTTCAGCATAAGCCAGAAAATTATAATTACAGCATTAAATTCTGTCATTCCAATTTTATATTAACTCTGTTGGAAGAATTGTATCCAGAAGCTCATAGGAAACTGATACTAAACTCTTAATCTCCATTCATTTCAAAGAGTACCAAATCTGTTTATGTATCATATCCTGAAGAGATGCTGGTTTCTGTAGCAGTTTCTCTCTCAGAGCACTGATCAAACTTAGGAGCACTGATTTTTTTCCAGAGAGGGAAATAAAATTAAGGCAAATATTTCCAACAAACTTACTGCAAGTTTGGATCAAATCATGTATATTCCCCAATGATGTTTTGCACCTCATATTGGAATGGTCTGTTTTCTGCTCCAGATTTTGTGAGCCAGTCCTCTCCTCTCCCCAAAAGGCAGTGTTTTGATTTAATAGCCAAAGAATGAGTTGAAGAGGGCAAAGGGTTCCTTGATGCCAGTGAGATAAATGGAAGGCAATATGCTTCAAGGGAGGTCCTGCAGTGATTTACAGCAGACAGCAATTGTTAATAGGCCAACATTAGCTTTCTACTTCTCCAATAAATGTGTCGGGTTGGAATGCAAGTGTGCAACCCCACTGTCAGCTTTATGGCCCAAGGAACTTATACTATTGAAAGCACAACAGCTTTCTGAGCCTACTTGTGTTGGCTGCCAAACTTTCTCCTTGATCAATCTCTTTCCTTGATGACCCTTCTGAGGCTTGTTATTTTCTGTGCAGTCTCTGTTCTGATATCTGTGCATTGGTTGTGCTCAGGCCACTGGGTCTGTGGCAGAGAGGAATACACAGAAGAGGGCTGTGCAACAGCTTTTGTGTTTGCAAACAAAGGTCAGGCATTGCCACAGCTTGGAGCTTTCCTTCTTCAAGTGGTGTGTGTGCATGCATGAAAGTGATGGAAGTGTTTTTTTATGTGTCAATGCTATTGCTCGCTTAGTTTGAGTAAGAAATTACCACAACTGTTTATGAAAATGCCTAACAGGCAGCATAGATTATGCTGAGAGTCAGACTCCTAATTTTTCCATACTTCTTTTGAGAAGTAGGTTAAATCCTTTAAAATCTGTCATCAGTGTTCATTTTTTCATGGTCCAGTGGCCTATGGTGCTATTTATTATTGTGTGGTACTGCTTTTAGGTAGGGCATGTGAACTTGTGTTGTTACTTGGCATCCCCCTGTACCCTGTCAGTGGCTGCAGCTGCTGAAGAGGCAATGCCCTTGAAATGGTCACTTCTCCCATGTCTGGACTTTATTTGCTACTGGATTCTCAGCTGATTAAGGCTCGTATGAGTGGAGAGAGGGCATGCTGAGCTGGACCTTGTGTATTAGCAGAATGTGGGAAGAAGTATAAAGGGAATTAGAACAAGATGGACACATGTCAGAGAAAGAATTTTTTTTTCTGGAACTTCACCAGTGAGGTGAGAGCACAGTGTGAGAAAACAGCAGTGAAAGTCAGTTAAGGCAAAATAAATGCTTAAGGAAGTTCAACCTGCAAGCAAAGGTGCTTAAAAACATCATGTACGTGACAGAGTTGTTGACTGTTCCCAAGAACAATGTCATAGCTAGTTGTCTGGGCTGGTTCCCACATACCAGTGAATCCTCCACCTGCCCATCCCAGCTCTGCCCAGGTGTAATCTAATCTAAGGGCTTCCCTGGGATGTCTGCTTTGTGTAGAGACTGAAAATCTGAAAACGTGGATAATGCCCCAAAACAAACCCCTACAGAACCACTTCACTGTATTACCCAGCTTTCCCTTTTGAGAGCAGGTAAGGTGCAGGATGGAGCACATGTACCAGATGGCACGTGCACTGCTGGGTGTTTTGTTCAGGTCTTCTGTTGATGGCTCAGGGCTGGGAGTGGTGGGCAAGTGAGGTAATGCAGAAAAGATATGAAAGACAGCCCATACTTTTGAGGATGGTCTTTCTGCACCAGTAAAAGCTCTGCATTTGGCTGTTTTTAGGGTTTTGATATTGGGGGAAGAGATGTTTTCCTGTGGGGAGGAGAAGCAGATGAATTTGACAGCTGCTTAAAGTGGAGCATGCATTAATTTTTAAAATGTTTCAGAATTCATTATTTTTAGTCTATTTAAAAAAATAAAATTTGTGCCCACAGATACACTAAAGTTGTATTGATCATAGATGGTGAATTACCAGAAAAAAAAATCTAGTTTGTCTTATTTCCTGAAACTCATTGTCACTGAAATTGAAGCTAGAAGAAAGATACGGGGGAAATATATATAAATACTGTTCAACTTTTTAATGAGGTGGGATTTTCTGATAGGAAAAATTCACAGGGTATGGGGGAGGGAACACAGGCTTTGTTTTCATGTTAGTAATCTTTTCAGTATATAAAATTGTTTAGGAAGGTGTTTGGTGATGATAGCAGAGATCCTTTCTTGTTCTCTCTCTGTATCCCCCTGCCTTGTCACATCCAAATCACTATATTCCTGCATGTTGTTTGTTGTAGCCTCTGAGAGGACCAGGTTTTCCTGCCCTAAGGAAAAAGGGAATTCCCTGCCTCAAGTGTATTTGCCCTCAGAAATGACCATGCCAAGCAGATGTGTGCCTTTGTAGGTACAATTCATTCAGAAATATTGTTCTGAATCATGACTTTTACGAAGTATTTACTCCCATCCTTGGTGCAACTCAACAGTGACTCAAGCTGGATTCCACTTACAGCAGAGACACTGCAGTTCTGGGGATATCTTGGAAGATGACTGATAATTGAGCAAAACCCAGAGAGAGAGGGAACCTCTCCTTTCCTCATGAGGAATTTTCTAGGCTTCAGTGTACGCTTGCTGGTACTGCAATGCCCTGAGGACATGCAGTATCTAGGAGTTAATGTGGAGTTGTATGGATTAATAACTGTTCAGTTTTCTAATGTGGCAATGTGAAAAAAAAATCCTTAATGGAGATTATTGTCTTGGTTGTGTAAATATGTAGTTAGCTATACTTAAAATGCATTTTATCAGATTCTTTGGAATCAATGCATTCTCTCATGTAAATATGTATTTAGGGCATTTTTAAAATGCAGGGGTTTGCCCTGATTATGTAAATATGCTTGTACACTAAAATGGCAATTTCTTCTTTGCCCTAAAAGCCCCTCCTTTTTTCTTCTTTAGAATATGTAAGTCAATTTCATGCTTAAGAAAGTGAGAAGTACTAGTACAGAATGGCTAAGAATATTTAGGGCAGGTCCTACGCAGCCCTTTTCAAAGAGCCTGTCAGTCCACCTAATAGAGCCATCTCTGCATTCCAGTCCTTGTTTTTTGCTGAACCCGTTCATTAAGATTGTCAAAACTACCAGACTGGAAATTACTAGGCTGGCATTTTGGGCACAATCGACACATTTTCTGTACCTTGTGAACTGGAATACAAAGCTTTCTTTATAGAAATATAATGTTCTGCTAATGACAGTACAGATAGTAACCATAAATTTAATTCCTTTACATCAGAGAGAACTTGGATTCCTTTATCTTTACTTCACTCCTATTAATCCCCTTTTTTCAATATTATCATGAGTCAGTTCATTCTGATTAATCACATTAGTCAAATTTCAAGAACAAAGTGAGCCAGTTTTGACACCTGGGTGGAAACAATTTCATTTTTCTTAGCTGTCTAAAAGTATGTAAGATGTCCTCTAGAGACAGTGGAGAAAGACCAGTACCTCTAAAGAGTGAGCCAGCCTATCCTGAAATAGCTGAGATGAACTCCACTGGGGAGTTGCATGTTTCTTTTGACTTTGGAAAGAACCTAGGCCAAACTTTCAGATTGAAATAAATCCTGTCATTTCTGCTCACTCAGTTTTATGATGCCTAAACTCTGTACAGGGCTCTGTATAGGACTCCTCATGGCTGCCACACAGGAAGGATTCCTTTGGTGGTACACCCAGAATAGATATGACATTAGATTGCAAAGTGTCACCAATATACACCTGGGTTTCCTTCCTTCCTTCTTTCCCTTATTTCTTCCTGCTTGCCTTCCTGCCTTGTCAGATAGAGCTTGTCATTATTTCACCCCAGAATGCAGTGAGAACATTTCCAGGGTTTGGGAATTACTCTGAGTCCCAATGCTGACAAACCAGCAGCTGGTTTGGGTTGGCACTATGCTGCAGAAAGAGCTGTGTTAGCACAGTGCTGTCTCTGCCCTGTAATTCCCATGGGATCCACACTGGAGCAGAACAGGCAGCTCAGCTGCTCTGCCCACAGATAACTGAGTACACTGTAGTGTGTTACACTGGTTGGAGACTTTATAACACATCCTGATGTGAGAGGGACTTTTGGTATAGCATATCAACTCAGTTTCAGTGCTGACGAGGTGATCCACAAGATAAAAAATGAGGCACTCATCCCATCCCATAGCCAGTTCCGTGCACCTACATGCTTTTTCAGTTGTATTTGGCCTGGTTGCTAGTGTTCCATTTCTGCTTTGACCACATGGGGCTATAGAAGGAGGGGAGAAATTTATGGAGAGAAGAGAAAAAGCCAAAACCAAGAAACTAAGAAAATGTTTATTAAGAAAAAGCAACAACCAAATTCTTATTGAAAAAAAAAAAGAAAATAAATCTACAATAATATGTTCTTTAGAGACAGGTTTTGCTGTTGCTAGCATGTTTATTCACTGGGTTTTCCATCATCATTGCCATGTGGTGCATTCTGATTGCTCACAGTGTTGAGGGTTTCTATCCAAGCCTCAGAGAGCAAACGTTTAATCTCAGGAACTCCCTTTCTGTTCTCTCATTTTCCCAATAGTATTGAGTGAATTATGGTACAAGTTAAATAAAATTTTGTTTGCATGGTGAAGGGGAAAGAAGGGACAACTGACTGCATTTTGAGCCCTGCAGGCAGATCTTCAGCTGGTGTAAATTTTCACAGCTTCAGTGACTTTAGCAGAGCTCTTAGCAACATCCCAGTGGCTGAGGAACAACCTCCTGATTTTTGCTTTCTCTGTTGAAGGCCTGCTGGGAAGCCCAAATTAGCAGCTGGATGGGAGAAAAAGAACAAGAGTGGTGACACAAAATGTTTTTTGTCATTTTAAACAGAAGATCATTGAGGTAATGCCTTAATCCTGGAACATTTAATTTCTGGTCACTGTCTGCTCTTGTCACTGAATGAAGTTATTCTGCAAAATTGGGCATCCCCATACTCTGATGAATAGTATTTTAACCAGGCAAATGCACAGGCAAATTTTTGTTTAAAATATGAGAATGGAGGGTGACGAAGAGGCTTCCTTTTAATTTGTTGTTTCTTATAGGTTGCAGACTGGAAATTATGCCCACAAAGCTGTGAGCACCGTCTTTCATAAACAAATCAATGCATATTTGAAAAACCCTAGACATAAGAGACCAAATTACTCAATGGAAGAATCTTTCTGTTGGCTTGGTGGTCCTTGGATGAGTTCAGAAGAATCTTTTCATAAGCAGAACATTCAGGATGATAACTTCCTTGCTTCAAAAGAGAAAAATGGTGGTTGCCATGGGAGTAAAGACCATTCCATTTGAATATCAGCTGCTAACGTCCTTGGAAATGTGCCCTTCAGCCAGCACATGTGCTTGCTTTACTACACTGATGGTCTTATTTCTGCTAGCTTGAGTTCAGGTACCAGTGGGGAATTCAAGCTTATTTTTGTATTCAGGTACATTACTTCAAAGATTTTAAATCTAGCTACTGGAAAGATTTTTCGTCCTGAGCGAAGGCCTCCTTTTAAAACCATTACAACCCAAATCAGGGAATGCAGTTTTCAGATTTGTTAATACTTAGGCTGGTTACTGGTTGGTAAATCCTACGATTTTCAGGATATATATTATGCAATAATAAACTATCTGTACATGAATTTAAAATGCTACATTTAGATGCCTTTTTGAGCCTCTGTGGAACAGTTCTTCAATGGATTAGGAGAAACATTATTCAATTTATTAGTGGGAATGCTGCTGTGGTAGTGGTGAGCTGGACAGAAAGTTTAGTAGATTTACTTTAGCTTTATTCTTATAAAGCATCGTTACAGTGTAGGGCTCAACATCAAAAAATCCTGGTCTGCAATACCTATGGGTGACCTAAATCTCTAAAAGTTAAGCTAATAGAGTATTTCTCAAAAAGGAAAAAGAAATGTATTAAGGAGAGAGGGGTAACAAGAGAACCCAGAGAAGAAGAAGTATGGATAAAATATGTTGAAGAAGTCCATGTGTGGCAATAGGCATTGCTCAGGTTCAAAGAGCATCCAGTATCTTTCTTATTTGCTGTCTTTGTGAGGATGTTTGCTGCAGTTTATGGAAATGCAGGCTACTGACAAATTCTCTTAAAGACATATTCATTGAATGGATCTATAAACATTTGCTGGGGGGAATGAATGTTATTACTAAAGACAATCAAAGCAAATGCAAGAGAACAGATATTCATCCTGCACCTTTGCTGAGGACCTGGTGGCATCAGCTTCAGGCTGCTCATAGCAAGGGGCTCAGATTATTGAGTAGTAGACCAACAGAGTCTCCTGGCCAGACACATGATACAGTGCTTGTAGGTGACCTGTTCCCCAGCCACAGCTCCTCTTCTGATCTAAATAATTTATTATTTGCTCATTATCTGGTTTTTGGACTATGTAAGAAAGTACAGAGTATCAATCTCTTGATTTGCAAATGTCCCTCTTAGACACAGTTCTGAATATAATGAAAAGTTCCTGGAACTATTGACAATACAACTTTGATAGTCATAATTAATAAAGCTTGTTGTTTTCATTAGGTTTAGTAGGATGTTGATGGTCATAAGGAATGTCAGGATTTTTTCCTGTTGCTTTTCTTGGGAGCTATGCCTAGAAGTAATAACAAGGCAGATAATTTATGTTTCTGTCTTCTGTATGGCAAAAGTTTAAAAGTTTTCTAGGGACAGGAATATCACACAGTGACTGGAGTAATTCAGAATCAGGATTACTTTGTGGGAGGTATTCTGCCCATGCCGGGGGGGGACCATATGGCTGGGACTAATTGATCTTTAAGGTCCATTCCAAACCCTTAACATTCTATGATTCCATGATTCTACCTCTGACTCACTACTCCCCAGCTGGCAGTTACCAAACAGGTATCTGCAAAAGGGGCATGCAGCCAATGTCAGAGGAGGGGAGTGAGTCTTACCAAACATCTGTTAAGCCATTTGAGATTGAAGAAGAGTTTTACACAGGTGAACAACCAGTTTGTGTGTTCCTTTATATCAACAGACATCAACAAGATCCTCTCAAGGAACAGGGGACCTAGATTTCACTGTGTGGCTATTCACCAAGGCCGCTCCATCCTCTGTCTAATTCCAAGACATTTGACTTTTTAAGTCTTCTGTTTAATTCTGCTGGGGCTGAGAAGCAGAGTGTTGGCTCTAGCTCTGACCATTCTTGTGCCACCTTCATGGGTGGAGTCATAGGGACTGAGACTGACTGAAGCTATTCTTCAGAGAGCAAGAGAGAGAGAGAAATGTGATTTTTCTGCATAAATTTGAGGAATATTGTGTTACCTTTACCATGTCTGGGTGATCCCCTCTCCTGGCATGGGATTGGACTTGTGTGACCTTTCAAAGTCCAACCCAAAATGTTCTATAATTCTATGACATTCACTTGCCACTTGAGCCCGGAAAGGGTTTTCTGCTGTTTGAGCTGTAAACAGCTCCTGCACAGGAAACATTAGCTAGGTGTCAGATTAACTGAATTGATACATCAGCTAGAATATCATGTCAGATAAACACAGCGAATCCTCATTCTAGCTGTTATCAAACACAGTATTCACACTGATCTGGTTGGTAGGTGGTGATTGCCCATCTGTGTTACCTGCTGGAGAAATTCTTTTGGAATAATGCCACTGTATTAGAAGTAAAATCCAAAGATGTGGCAAATGGCTGCTAACAGGTGTCTGTAAAATCTAGGAATTGAGCCAGCCATTGTAAATTTGGGAGCCAACTTAATTTGTACCAAACTGTTACAGAAATCTTGAACTAGATTATTTAACTTTTGGATTTAAGCATTGGTTTTATGTTCAGTCATTGCTCAATGATGTCAGCTGAAACTGAGGGAGAAGTTTATCACTTAGTGTTTCTCATTGGGTAAAAGATTGTAGGGCTGTAAGCGTACTAGAAAGAAACAACTCCCGTGAAACCCCCAAGGATATTGTGTGCATGCAGCTGGAGGGGAGAGCATGCCAGAAGGCATTAAGCAACTGCCAGAAATTTCAAGAGCTGATAGAGACTTCAACAAGAGAAGAACTTCAAAATGTTTGATCTCATTTGGACAGACTCCAAATGGTAATGCTTACCTGAGCTGATCCCCACCATCTTCCCTCACCATTGATAAAAATCACTTATAAAAGCCAAATTCATAGAACAGCTTGTTTGGAGAAATGTAGTTTTTGTAGATTAAATTCTAATCAGACTAAGTGTAGCTGGAGTCCCTGAGCCTGCAGTCTCCAATGAGCTGGGTTGGTACCAGCCACAGGAGTGCAGGAGGAAAATGGATGGCAAACTGAGAGTGTCCTTTAGTGAAGTGGGAAACAAGCAGATCCCTGGAAGTCATCTTGTCTCCAACTCTAGCCAGAGTGGCAAATGTATTTTGAATACCGCACAAACACAGCAGGAAAATAGGGTTCTTTTGGAGAAACTTCAGACAGTTGGCTCTCAGTAGTCTTTGAACAACTGATGGAGCAAATTTTGTGTGCAGTGGGTATCTGACTGGGAATGACAAGTTTTCTCTTCTAAATTATAGGCAGGAGGGTAGTGTCATGCTATAATAAGGCATGCAGATATGCTGGGTCAGAGTTTGTGGCTTCCAAAATGTAGAAAGAAAGATGCAAACATGAAGGGCAATGTACTCCACTGGAATTTTTATTCCAGAGACAAAGACATGGTACTTTGCCAATGTCCTAAAAGCAACTGCGCAGACCTGAGACCTTTCAGATTTAGGCAGCATTATCTCAAATCCCATTTGAAATGTTTTGCTGATTGTTTCTTTTACCATTTCCCCCCAGAAGATTAACTTGTGTTTGGGTCCTCAGAAGACACTTTTGTGAAGCTGCTAATTGCAGAGCTGAGGAAAACGGGTCACACAGTACACTCAGCACTTCCTAATTAATACACAACAGCACATGCTTGCATCGAACTGGCAGCAAATTCAGCTCTGGCTGACTGAACACTAATGACAGCACCTACCATAATAAGCCAATACTAGTAAAGAAAGCAAAATAGCCTGTTAAGACCCCAAGTGGGTGATGAAAGTTCTACATCATCCAGATCTTTTAATGTAATTGTGTAATGGCACAGACTGGCACTCAGCCTACCAGTGTTCATTTAATTAGTAAATAAAACACTCTGAAGGCCTTGGCTATATCATGACACACTTAAAAAACCATCTGAAAGTTTTTGGCTACATCCAATAAACCCAACCAAAACCTTATGGCTGATGGTAAAAGTCCTCGTCTAAAAGTGCATTGGAAGATGTGCTTTATTTCTGCATTTCTTTAAATTTCACACATGTTTTAGATTGCATTTCCACTGCTTGTCCATATATTTAAAGGACCTTTATTTTCACTATATTGCTTTTGAGGCATTTGGAGCTTTCTCTCTTGTGATGTCCACATCTCAGTCTGTGACTTATACGCAAGGCAGCTGTGCTGCCCTATGGGTTATGCAGTTCACAAAAGGCAGCTTCTGTTGAAGGCTTTGTAAAGCTGCAGAGGGGCCATCTGAAATGCTTTTTATGATCAATTCTGACAAAAAGAGTTGGCTGGAGGATATTGCCAGCCCAGCACTTGTTACTGTTCCTAGTTGAAATGGTTTTTTTTTTTCTGCAATGTTTAAGCCTGTGTTTTCTTTTCATCTCTAAAAATTTATTTGACCTCTGTAAAAATTCTATTGTGAATTTAGAAGATATTTAGCCGCAAACCTCAAATATGTTTTATATTGTGTTCTTCTGAACCATAAGAAAAACTGTTTTGTTTTCCTTCCCTCAAAAATGCTGACCCTAAATAAAGAGCTCACCATTCTCTTTTTTTTTTTTGGTCTGTGATCTAATTAATCTGCATTTTCCCCTCAGTACTGTGCTGTGCCTATACTTTTCCAGGGCTGTTTCCTGCCATGCCCTCGGCAGCCTTAACGATAGGGAAGATCAGCACAACCATCTCTTGTGGCTTCCCCTCCTGGACTGGGCAGGAGCTGAAGCACAAGCTGGTGGTGGCTTCTGCCCAGCTGCAGGCAGGCAATCATTGCTCTTGCCAGTGGCTGCAATACTTGATTGTCTGCTGGAGAGATCCCTGGGCACCATGTCTCTATGGAAATGGCATTACTTTGACTTGGGAGATGTTCCAGTCAAGGAGAAATGTTTTCAGCCATAGTCCATAGCCTAGGACTAGCAGCATCCTTTTGTGATGGTTATGGCAAGTTACTCTGCCACCCCTGGGAGCCCTTAAACCTGTTCCATGGGGAACTTGATGACATATTCCTCTGGTCCTATGAGCTATACATTTCAGATTTTATGGTATAGTTGGAAAAGAATGGTTGTCATAGGATCACAGAATGTTTAAGGTTAGACAGGACTTCTGGAAGTCATCTTGTCCAATCCTCCCTCCACAGGCAGGGACACCTACAGCCAGTTGCCAAGACTGTGTCCAGTGGCCTTCAAATATCTCCAAGAATGGAAACTCCAGGGCCTGTTTTTTCACCAAGTCATATTTAAGGGCTATGATATTATGGCATGAAGCTGAGTCAGGTCAAGTTTAGGTTAGTTATCAGGGAAAAGTTTTTCACCCAGAGGGTGGATGGGCACTGGAAATGCCTCCCCGGGAAGTGGTGACAGCACCAAGCCATGTCTGAGATCATGAAGTGTTTGGTCAATGCTCTTGGGTACATGGGATTCTTGGAGTGTGCTATGCAGGGCCAGGAGTTGGACTCAGTGATCCTGATGAGTCCTTTCCAACTCAGCATATTCTGTGATTTGAAAGCAGATTCACCAGGAAAGGGGTGTGAGGGAAGGTGGAGGGAAGGGGCCACTGAGTCTTTTCACGTGCCAGCAACTTTGCGCTATGGTCCTGCAGATGGAGCAAGGGCATTGTTGACCAGCTGTAACACAGCAGACACTTCCCAAGGAAGGTTTTAGAGGAAATTAGAAACTAGTTTCTGAGACTGTGACTACATTAGCAAGTAGCACACTGCAAAAGGAGAAGACCAGTTGGTGCTGAGAATTGATATCACCATATACACTCTGACAGTTTACTATGAACTGAGTCTAGTTTGGTACTGAGGAGCTGCATGTCCATTTGTGGTCAGAGAACACTGAGTGCACTCTTGGGAGACATCTTCCAAATTAATGTCAAGGTAGAAAGTATCCAGTTCAAAATCTCCCATTCTCTGATATGAGTCAAAATCTGGCAAGTGAAAATGACAGGTAGATTTGCTTCCAAACCATACCCTTAATTTAAGCCAAAACAATAATGTAGATGCACCCAAGAGAGGACAGCATCTCTTTTAGATGTGTTAGGAGACAAGAGCAGACACAGACATTGCTGAAGTTTTCCCTTCTGTGGATGATCATTCTTTTGGGATTTTTATTGGTTTGTTTCTTTGGTTTTTTTAGGAGGTTATGAGTGTCTGAAAGTGCAGAGGTCAAAATGCTGGGTGCTTGGGAGCAACGTTCCTAGGAATCTGGTTGCTGTAAATTAAAACTATGTCACCATTGTGAAGCAAGGAATTCTTAAATAGGCTGTAAAAATAGACACAAGGCATTAGTAAAACAAGTATGAATTGAGGCCATGCTGTTTGCATCCTTCAAGCTCACCACTGTGGTGTATAGAACTTGAAGAATCTCACTGTCAAGATAACTGCCACATGCTGTGCATTGTATATAACTGGAGCGGAAGAAAAATGAGACAGGCACACCCTTTGTGACTTTCATTTTTTAGAAAAAATATTTCTCACTCTTGGTAATAAAAACTTAGAAGTCTGAGGTTTAGATCTGCTTATTATTGTAGGGTTGCTGACTCTTAATTTTTTAAGAACATGTTAACACTTTCTCATAGATATATATATTTATGTATATATATTTATATATATATATCTTTTCTATAACACAGATAGATAGATAACTACTACAGAAAAGATGGACTCACTTTAAAGTCGTAAATAGAAGTCAAACTGCCTCAGCTTCTCTTTGATGTCTGTGTTTGACAAAGCACTTTGAAATTTTCACTCTTTCTAGATTAGGTCCTTCTCTGTGTTCTGTTATATAATCTGTAGTCAAGTAAGAGTCTTCAGTTGCACCTTGTGGCTTGCCATAAGGTTAGTAAAGAACTGAGGCTAGAAACTGAAAGAAAGCAGGTTTAGATTAGATATGAGGAAAAACTTCTTTTACTGAGGGTGATGAGGCACTGGAAAATTTTCCCATAGAACTCTGGATGCCCCATCCCTGGAAATGTTTAAGGCCAGGCCGGATGGAGATCTGAGCAACCTGGTCTATTGGAAGATGTCACTGTCCCTTGCAGGAGGCTGGAACAAGACGATCTTTAAGGTCTCTTCCAACCCAGGCCATTCCTTGATTCTATGAGCCCATGAAGACCCTTCCTCACTGCCATGGGAGTGAGGATTTCAGCCACAGTATTTAAGGAGGATTCAGGAACAACATCAAAGGCTGACATACAACTTCAAGAGTCTCCGTTACTTTGGGGGGGTTTTTTGTTGTTGTTTGGTTTTGGTTTTTTTGGTTTTTTTTTTGTTTGTTTGGTTGGTTGGTTGGTTGGTTGGTTTTTTGGGGTTTTTTTGGGGGGGTTGGTGGTTTTTTTTGTTTGTTTGTTTTGCTTTGTTTTGTTTTGTTTTGTTTTTTGTTTGTTTTTTTTTCCTCAAGCATTTTTGCACTGTTAAAAGACACGGGAATATGCTTAGCTAGGCCTTGCCAATGCAGAATTTTAAGTCATAGGATAAAGAGCAGTATCTTGATAGTTGAATCCCACTGGACAGTAAATTAACTAAAAGTTAGTTAATAAAATCCACACTTCACCATTTGTGTGGCAAGCAGCCATTTAAAAATACTAATTGGAGCTGTCTATCACTGCTGTGTTTAATCTTTCTGAATTCTGAAAATGCTGGCCCTCTTGGGATGCTGGATGGCCTTTTTCCTGGTGTTCTGAATCCCCTATGCAGAATATGAGCATATCTAACGAAATCAGCATCTTAACCAAAACAGTCTTAAGACTGAATAATGGGGTTTACACCACTGTGTCTCATTGTAGCTTCACTGGAGTGACATAAATAGAAATGGAGCAGGATTCAGCCCTATGCTGCTTTCAAGTAGTTTTGCAGTTTCCTTGTCAATCTGTTGGTAGTGCAGCCTACATGTAGGGCAGTCTGTTTTCTCCAGTACTTTAACAGCACCACACTAATTATGATGAGATCCATTTGGGTGTCTATTAGCATTAATTAAGGGATTGCAACTTTCAGATGAATAATCTGCTGTCTTCAGCAGACCCTGAGCAGAGCTATCAGGTACATGAAAGGTAAAAAGCAAAGGACAGGTCAGAAAAAAATATTTTTTCCACATAAAGACAGTTCATGACCCTGTTGTTTTCCTATCTTCTGTCATGCTAAGAGACGATAAAAGGTGAATTATGTGCATTTCAGTTTTAGTGTCAGATTTGCATCTTCATTTTTAAAAGCACTCAATCCTATAAACAGTAAACTAGCATTGCTGAAAAGGTACACTTGCAAACAGATGTTCTTGCCAATAGTATTCATCCGATAAACCTGATGATTTCAACCTTGCTCATGGCTAGCAGTGGGGAAGAAAAGGAGGACACCGAACAGTGAAGGAAATTTTGACATAAGGAGAACATGAAGATATGCTGAGGTTATTTCTTTAGTATTTCTCCTAAGTATGTCCCCTCTCACTGGACCTCTTCTCTTGCCCTACTGAGGTTATACCTAAAGGTAAAGAGCTGTGCTCATTTATCATACCTGGCATCTGGTGATTTCATAGGGCTGTAGCATCCTACTGGTAACTTTAACAGAATAATTCCTTGCCTTCTACTGCATTGCTGGCAAGTATCTAGGTCATTGCATCCATGCAAAAACCTTAGTGGGATTCTTCCTAGACATGGTGTAAAGCATGATTAGTATACTCATGGAGATCTCGATATGTGCTTGGTACATCTGTTTATCTTGCCCTGTGGAGTCTGTAGGCTCAGACTCTGCCTTGGGGAAATTCTCTGACAGCCTTGCCAGCTGGATACATCACAGTTAATCTTACCCTCAGCTTCAAGAAAATAAAGCCCTCTTGCTGGGCCTGTGGTACTGTGATTAAGAGAAAGACCTCTTTTCCTTTGTGGTGTCCTTGCAGAATATCCATTGTATCTTGAATTTTGGCCTTTTCATTAGGTAGCAAGCTGTGTACTATGTGCAGTAAAAATGTGAGTTGTTTTTTCATTCCAGCAAGGATATCTGTGCATGGTGCACCCTAAACTGCCCAGTGCTGCTGACCTTGCAAAAACAGCATTTGAAGGATTGTTTACAGAACTTTCCTTGGGTGGGTCCTCAGCAGTGCTGCCCACATCTCACAGCAGGGATGTGATGGCACACCAGGTGGTTGGCATGAGCTTTGACACTAGACTGACTCTGAGATCAGGCTTCAGCTTCTTCCACCCCTGATGAAGTCGTCCTCTCTAATTTTGAGTACTGACAAGTGGGAACCCACTGGACAGACATACTTTTCCACTGGTACCTGTTAAACAGATACCATGTAGGGATTTTTTACTGAGCAGGCCATAACACATAGAGAAACCATCCTTGTTGTCTGTCTTACTCCTTTCACACTGAGAACCTCCCAAAATCTATCTCATTTTATGCAGGGCTATTTTTTTTCCAGTTTTACAGTTTATTACTTTACCTTATCTCCCCTTACTCATTCTATCCTTTAAGATCCTGTCAGTTAATTGGATTTGTTGCCCATTTTTAAGGGCATTCTGTTATTTGGCTGTGTTCTACTTGCAGAAAATAGCATAATCAAATATGAAGCACTTGAGTGCCTGAATGCTTGTCCATTTTTGCTAAATTTGGTCTGTGGGACTAATTAACATTGCTGTTTCAAGCTGCTCAGCAGCACAGGCAAAAATTATTTTTGGTGCTTCAAAAGTAAAGACTTCTGGCAAAAATGGGGCCAAAGCTGGGTGAAGAGTTGAGATGGGGAGATCTGCAGATCTGCTACCCCTGTGGAGCCTGGATGGCTGAGAGCAGCAGCTCCATTGGGGGAAGATGCTTCTCACTCCTTTCTTTGGAAATACCTTCCCTGTTTGCCCATTGCTTTTGTGAAGTGGCAGCCACCATGCCTGGCCAGGGCTCTACATGGTCAGTAGAAGGACCGGGGCCATTTCACTTCTGCAAGGAGTGTGGTGTGCTGCCCTCAGAGACCATCCTCAGACTTTGCCTCAGTCCACAGTCAGCCTTCATATACAAAAAGAAATTACTTCTGCTTGGGAGTCTTAACTCTGTTGTATCTCAGCTGCAAGAGCAACTTAATCAACTCTGAAGAGACTATCTGAGAGCAGTTGTCAGCCAGAATTGATCTAACAGAAGAGCAAGAAAATAATAATCACTACTTTATGATCTATTGAGGCAAATTCTCTAGGTAGGTGATCATGCCAAAGTGTAGTCTTTTTAAAACACAGGTTCTTTTATTGATGCCCCATCTTTTGAACATATTCTGAGAATGGAGGATTAATATTCTGGGAATAATACAGATCAGAAAACAATATTATTTGTTATTTGTTCAGCTTCAGTGAGATTTTTGTCTCTAACGAAAAGAAAAGGGAGGGAGATGCAGGGGTGTATTACATGTGTTGCATGCACGGCATGCATTCAGAGCTGTAATGATAGTTAGAAATTCTTTGGCCTTGGAAAACAGCCTGAGGGATGCAGTGTTATACTTCTAGCTGAACTACAGCTTCCATATGAATAGCATGGCTGTATCTTAACTATGTTACTGATTTTTTCAGGATTATTCCAGTGAGGCAAGTGAATGAACTTGGCTTTCATACTGGATGCTCAGCAGCAAGCCGTACCCAAAATAGCAGTTTTCAAAACAGTTTATCCTATCCTTTCTAATATGTGAGGAGTTCTAAAAGAACCAATGCCAGTACATGCTAAACCAAATTCTGGACCCCAGACAGGGGACAAATGGCTCAGACCTTTGGCCAGAGATAGAATTAACCCATGTTTTCCAGCACTGGTAGAACCAACAGATTCAAGACTCATAACACAAAAAATGCTTTCAACTTTTAGAAGTGGAAGGTTCCTCCTAAACATAGGCTTATAGCTTGATATCCTAGCATTTACATACCACATTAAGACAGTGGATATAATTTTTTGCCCCAGGGCTCTAAGAGGCAGGTGAAAGATGTTCTGTGCTTAGAAAAATCTACTGTCGCCCTGATGTAGGTGCCTTGCTGTGAGTGTAGGCATATGTCTTGTGGTGTGTCCTGTTTCTGAACTCTTGTTTGTTGGCTCAAATCAGGCCACCAATTCACATACTCCTGTCTCTGTTCCCAGTGCTGAAGTGTTGACACTGTCATTTTAGACTCATCTAAGACACATTACTTTGCAGAAAACCAAAAGATCCTCTGGGCTACCAAGTGAAATCCAAATGAATATTTATTTTCAAACAGATTGTATGCCTGCAATGGTATGATAGGGTTAATGTTTTCCCAGAGGGCTTGAAAAACCCAACTAGAATGGTGCTCCATGGTGGGGCTTTTTTAAAGAGCTGAATACAGTAACAGTTTGGACCTTTTTTCCCCTCCCCCTTTGTCTTTCTTTTCTTTATACAGTGTGAATAAAGTGAGAGACAAAAACATCCTTGTATGCTGTAAACTGTGATGTAGAAATTGAGGGGGCTGATCTCGATGGCTGCTGGCAGAGTGTTACAAATGTCATTTCTGGGCTGGCATTATGCCAGTAGTGCAGGCCCACTGTTAGTCAATACCCATGGTTGTAATATGCTAAAGCATAATAAGGTGTTCATTAGTGGGTGATAGCGGAGGAGGAACAGAGAAATTTCACCCACTGGCTGCACATCCCATTGCCTGGTCCTCAGTTGGTGTTTGGGCTGAATCACCCTGTGTTTTTAGTGTACCTAACTACCAAAGGAGGGTTTCCTCAATCACAAATGGCTCCCAATTGAAATTTTTAAGACTTTTTGTTCCTTTTGAACAAATTCCAGTTTTAAATTTCAAACAAAGAGTATTCCTGAGGCTGGAAGCATTAGTGCCATTGACAAAATCAAAATGATTTGCAGGGAGAACTGCAAGGAAATTTTTGCATTGGGCACCTTGGACCAGGAACATGCAGCACACCATTTTTCTCAGTTGTGGGAGGCAGAAAAGGTTTGATATTTGTGCTGGAAACAAGAGAAGGAGAACTGGATACCTACAGAAAAATAACTTAATTGCTTTGAGACACACAGGTGCCAAGCTGGAAGAAGAGGACCCAGCCACACATTGGCCATATTCACTGTGAGCCAGGTCAGGGGAGTTCCCATCACACTGACCCAACATTACCTGTTTGATTAGTGTTTAGGAACCATAAACTTCCTTTTTATTTCACTGTGATCTGCTTGTTCACTGATGCTGGCAAATTTTTGGTTTTATTTCTACTAAATAAATAAATATTGCAGCCCAACTTTTTAAGGCTGTTCCCTCCCTGCCTGTGTGCAGAGGACTGCAGATCTGTGTGAGATATAATGAAGGCCTAGGGGAGAATATTAGCACTTCTGAAAAGAGCTCAGGGAATTCTGGTTTTTGCTCTGACAACTGAAGGCAGAGGAGAGTTTTTCCTTTCATGTTTGTTTTCAGTACATCAAGTGATTGAAAGCAGCTTCCTAAAGAGGAGGATGGGGAAGCAGTGCTGAAAATTTTTAGAATTTCTAATCTGCTGCCTTAATTTTGCTGCTGCTGCACTCTCACATGGAGTCAGAGAGAGGAGCAGAAGATGGGGATGCTGTTTTAGGGGGTACAGCTAGAAATGCTCTGCAAGAGAGACCACTGTGGGGAGGGAAGGGAGCTTCTTTGGCCTGACCCAGCACCTCCAGTGCTGAGCCCTGTGCAGGCAGGCACCAGTTGTGGTAATACCACCCCAGGGCCACTCGGCTCCCTCCCTCAGCACCCTCAGCCAGCAGTTGGCTGAGCACCACAGGGTTGGCCCAGGGGCAGCAGAGGGGAAACACCAACAGGAAAGAATGAAAAAAAAAAAGAGGGGGGGAGGATAGGCTGGAAGCTATCTTTTGAAGGAATGCTCTCATGTGGGCTGGGTGGATCCACCTGGGTTTGGTTTAATTCTTCATCCTCAGAAGCAAAGCACTCAAATTCACCAACACAGATGGAGTGGGGAGAGACTTGCTGTAGCCATGATGGCACATCAAAGGCAGATTTCCTGTAATGCAGGCCACTTCTGTAGTGCCTGCATTTAGACTCTCTTCTTATTTTTTTATTACTTAAGTGGCAATACTCAAGTGTTATGCACCCTGGGATAAAACACTCATCCCTAAGGAGAGGAAGGTAAGGCAGTTTTCTGCAGCACTGCTGCTCAGCTGATAATGAGAACTCGGCAACAATATCAAAAGTAAAGCTTTGTGGAATCTGTAGAGCTCCATAGAGCCGGCTCAGAAGTCTGTTCCAGTCTGTAGTATTTGTCAGGAGTAAAAAAACAGTTGAATACTTGTTTGCCCCTCAAAGTGTGCTAGCTGGATATTTTAGAAAATTTGGTATTTTTATGATTAACTTTGTAAGGATGAGATTGACTGGATCTGGTTCTTTGGCCGTGACCACTGGGCCCTCCCTACCCATGTCCTGCAGCACTGGGAGCTCCATAAGCATTCACCTGGAGAGGGACCACAGACCCCCTGATCCAGTTCCTTGCCCACCTGGAGTTTTGCTAAATCCTAATCCAAAACACCTCTCCTGGCCCAAGTCACAAAGTGTATTGAGAAGTCTCTCAAGCAACTTTCAGATCAAGTTAGGACTGAGTCCAAAGCCCCTCTGCATAACTATGAATCATACCTTGAGTTTTTGTTTGGCCTGCATCAGGCTGCCTGTCCCATCCAGCTGCAAAGAGAAGCTTAATTCCCAGTACTAGTATGACACTTTTCTTGGCACAAAATAACTGAGACAGAGTGACCAAGAGACCTGAGAGAGTTCTGTACCTCCCTCTTGCCCTGAGCTCTGAAATGATCCACTTGTTTTGAGTGATGTTGATAAGGATGGTTACAACTCCAGACCTGCTATTAATAATCTGCTATTAATATCTCTTCTGCAAGCATGGAACACGGTTTTTCCCCTCACTTGCTACCGTCTGCTTTACTGGACTCTTGCTGAGACTTCCCCCTTCACCTGCATATAATCAGTCCGTGTTATCACTTCCACATGCAAATTATCTGTATTCAGTATGCAGTGCATTGGAAATGTGTAACTGTGACTCTGCTTGGTAAGAGAGATGACAAAATAGTCAGGTGGAACTGGATAGGATAGCCAGAGTTGCCCTTACCTTTCACATCAGGTTACTTGTTGAATAACAATTCAGAAGCAAGAGCTTGGCATCCTGAAATATCTCACTGCTTTTAGCTAGTTCTTAATGAAAAAGGAAGAACGATGGTGTGTGTTGACATATACATGGCACAGAGAGGACTAACAGCAGCCAGTTAAAAATCTTTGTCTCTCTCACTGCTGGCACAGGTTTAAAACAAATGCACACAAAAACCATCCCAGGCACGTGTGCTCACAGATGTCTATGCACACAGGCATGGTTTAGCATGAAGAATCACATAAATTAGCAGGATTATAATTACTCTTTTTAATCCTTTTGCTTTGAACAAACAAGCTTTAATCAGCAGACAGGAAGCCCGTTTAAAACCTGAAATATAATCCAAGGTCAGAAACTAAGGGTCACCACCCTTGACCGTGGACTGAACAACCAGGTGTGACCAAGAGTTGTAGTGAAAGGCAGCCTCTCCCCTTCCCCCAGGCAGCTGAAGGGCACCATGGCCAAGCAGGGATTTGGGGCTCAGCATCTCACAGCAACCCAGCGTTTGTAGAGCCCTCGGGGCTGCAAAGGCAGCCACACATGGGGGCACGTCAGTGCCTCACTCCTCAGGAACAAGGCAAGCAGCCACAGAGAGGAGGGGTGAAAAAAAGCAGGAAGCTTATAAAAGCAGTTCCCCTCTCCAGGGATAATTGTGGAGGGGTTAGAGTTAATTAGTTTATATGGGTAACAGAGGTTAATAGGGTTCTTGTTTTGGTTTTTCTCTTCCTTTGATGGAGTGTGTCAGTTGTTTAAAGCTTACAAGCTGTTGAGATAAAAAAGCAAGTTAAGTATGTGATCCAGGTGTTGCCATGAGTTGAGGCAGAAGTGTTAAAAGAAAAAGCTTAGAAAGCTGGATGGGTAAAAAGAAAAGAAAGGAAGGTGTGTATGGAAAAAAAAAACCCCAACCCAACAAAAACCAAAACCCAACCCAAGCCTTGCATTATTTGTGAATCAGATGTTTAACTAGTGGGCAAAAAAATAGCAAGAGCAAACAATGGAGATATTAAGAACAGCTGTCCTGCTTATCGTTTTATTGACAAGCACAAAAGTAGTGCTGTACAGCTTGGTGCTCCTTATCAATAAACAGGAGGAGACTAAGAGTTCAGTGCTTGTTGCATGAACTGCACAAGTTGCTTTTTCTGCCCAGGCAGAGTAACCCACACTCTGATGTCCCTAGACTCTGAAATATACCTTGCAGGTATATGAAAAACTTTCTGACTTGTGTCAGATCTTGAGCAGGAGCCTTCCAGAAATGCTGGGCGCACAATCAAAGCTCTGGTCTTCCCCCTGGCACCATGGGGATGTGAAAACAGACTAGAATTTTCTCATGATGCTGTATTCATATTAAAGTCAGTAAAGAAAGTCAAAATGCCCATAACAAATTATTCCACCACCTCTGACTTGCTGATTCCTACACGTTTTGCCAATTCCTAGTGCCACTAAATTTTCAATAAACATTTCTAAGCTCTGTTCCTCCTTTATATCTTGCTGTCTCTATTTCTCTTTGTATTTACTGACCACTCTCTTCCACTGCTTCAGTCATCACCTGTTTAACCTGGAACTGTAGATATGAAGATGACCAACTTTCAAAACCACTTCTTCACAGACACACCCATGAGGTCTCTGCTTAGGAGCAGAAGTTCACCTTTCACTCCTAATGTTAGCAGGTCAGTTTAGGAGGGAAATGTTCAGGGTTTTTGGGAGGGGAGTTTCCACACCACTTTGCAGATGTAATCATCATCCTTCCTAAGAGTCTGGACCAATTGCAAAAGCAGAAATCACCCTTTAGAAATGTGTGATTCAGTGCCCTGCAACCAGCAGCAGAATTTGCACCGGAGGTATTGGAGGGAAAAACACCCAGTTAGCCAGGTGAAGAGCTTGTGTAATGAAATGAATTATCAGCAAATAGCATGAAGGTGTTTTATCCTGTGTATCATCTACTTCTGAGGCATTCAAGGATGACCTGTTGGAGGCTGTAGCATCAGGAGGAGAATGGCAGTCTGAGGGAGCTAAAGTTGTTGAGGGAGATCCGCGGGCATACAAAGGCACTGAGTGCTCACATCACCACAGTGGAAAAGCTTGTTAGGAAACAGTCCTCTTCTAACCTGCACATACTGCTGGGTGCTACTAGTTCCAAAATATTTTGTAGACAAGCCTCTTGGCTGTTTTACAAGAATCATCCATCTGGAAGCTAGCATAACCTGCTACTGCTTTTGCTACTGCCTGGGGAATAATTTAAAATACTTTAAAATAATTTTAAAATAAATTCTTGCTCAAGAAAGAGCAAATAGTAAAGCTCTGTATTCAACCTTGCTAAAAAGTGAGATTTGGAGCATCTGGTCCCTGATTTTTGTGACCTGCTCCAGCTCTTTCCTAGGACATTTATTTAGTACAAGTCAGATGTGGGGAAGGAGGAGGAGGAGAGAGGATTCCTCTCACAGCCACTGAGAACTTGAAAAGTCCTGCTATCCTGTCAAATGCATCTGCCCACAGATGTGTGTGCTTCACAGCTTGCCTCGCTTGCCAGGTTATTTAGTAGAGCAGTGTGGTCACTTCTGCTGCAGCCTCTCTGCATCTGTCTTTTGCCCTATGTTCCTGGAGGGGAACAGCCTGGTGGACATAAATACTCCAAGAGAAAGTAGCCCTGAGTTCATAATACCCAGACCTGGAATATCTTTGGAAAATGCGAGAGGAGTGTATTTACCATCAAAGCAGAGGGAAAAAATTCAGAGAGGCAGTGGAGAACTTGTTGCCACCAACCAGCTCTTCATTTTGTGTGGAGAAAGCTTCAAGTGTGAAGGAGCACTAGCCCAGAAAAAAGAGCAATCAAATGTGCTAAAAAGCACTGCTTTCCACTTGCAAAAAGTCCTGTTTAGTACATGTTTATGAAACTTGTCTCAGATGTTCTAAAAATAGCAGTGCAGGAGCAAATCTTCAGCTCTCTCCAGGAAGCCCTACACGTTCCTAGCATAGAAGCGCAGCTTAATCCTGATTTTCACAAAAAGAGCAATTATTTTTAGTGCTTTTAAAAATAGACTTTATTTGCCCAGTGCTGAGTTGTCAAAGCAAAACATGAAAGATGTGTCACTTCACGGGAATGTAGCACAAGTTGATGGGTTCTGAATGACCAGAACATCTGACAGTAATATGGTGGTTCAGATGTGGGAGGTGTTAAGATAAGGATTTCAGGCAAGGCTTGTGGGGCAATGATAAAATGAAAAAAGGGGTCTGAGGAACATCCTGGTAGTGATGAAGGGTGAGACAGAGGAAAAGGACATCCTAGGGAGCAGCACTGAAACTGTGCAAATAAGAACAGAACCAAAGTGTAATGCCCTCTTCTGGCTGAGGTGCCAGGTATCTTCAGCAGGAGAAATGCTGGATCATTATAAGGAATATAATTTGGTACGATTATGTCATTACAGAAACCTGTTTAAACTTGGTCCTAGTGAAATCAAAAGCACATCTCTCATGGACTTACATCACTCATCATTCTGTCACCTGGACTTTGATAGTACTGTCTCCTGTGGTTTGTAGATGGGTCTTGAAGCACAAATACTTTGGAAGCATTCCTGTTTGCTGTCTATTGAAACTTAATCGTTTCCCAGATTTCCCACCTACTCTGCACATACTAAAGCTTTTGCAAGGAAGTCAGGAGTGGTGGCAGATGGCTTCTGCTAAAAGTGCTAAAGCTCAGGTGAAAGACTAAATACCTGACAGGTCCAACACTGGCCTAGCTGGAAGGACCCACCAGAAATATGGCCAAAAACACCACAGCCTCAGCACTTGTTCCCTCCTCCATGGGTTTATCTATAAAAATTGCCTTAACTCTCAGGCACTTCGACTCGTGGTGCAATTTAGTCATCTGGGTCACTATTGCCTTTCAAAGGTGTCAAAACTCCTAATGTATCTTGCTGAGAACATGGAGGAAGACAAAAGGAAAGCAAGAGTTTCTTAAGCTGACTTTGCTAGTGCAAAAAATAGGCCATGTAACTACAGTTCAGCTCTTATTTAGGATGATCTGTATCATGTATTTGTAGCTAGCTTTTTCCAAATACATCTCTAACAATGCTTCAACTACTTTACTAACACATACTTCCCACGCATAATTTTACTGATCTGCTCCAAAGGATGCAGCTGGAAGGTTTCAATTTGGCTGATATGCCTTGAAAGTGCTGGGATAGAGCTCATCTGTCAAACAAAGCTGAGAGAGATATGAGATACTTATCTCTTACAGACAAAACACCTGGCTGTCTGGATTTGTGAATGCTAATTTTGCAAATTCATAAAAAAAACCCAACCAAAAATGCAAAAAAACCTGTCAGAAAACCCCTATCAGTTTCCCCCAAAATTAAAATAAAAATATTTCTATCACATTTCCATCAGCCTGTATTTCAGTTATACTGAATGCAACTTAAACTCCATGGAAGAAATGGTGAAGAATTACCTTCTTTTTCCATAGTTCTAAAAATGTTTAATTAGTATTCACTTAAATATGTTTATGTAATACTCACTTGTAAACTTGTGAGCTTTTCCCCTTTTTGTAAGACTGTGTGCATGTGCGTGTGTGTGTGTGCATTTTCTTTTCAAGCATTTTTAGTCACATCATTCAAACTAGGCTGGGTACATAAAATCCCCCTTAATAATCTAAGTTGTCAAAACTAAGAGCATTTTATAAATTATCAGTAGAGCCTCAAACTGAATAATGATGAAAATATTAAGATATATTTGGTCTGCTGTTGTAAACATGCCTTGCATATGACTCAGCAAGTGTAGTTTTTGTTATTCTTGCCTTCTGTTTTTCATGCAGACCATTGCTTCTACTCTCCCAGGAAGATGGATTTTGATATGAAGTCTCTGAAAAGTACAGTGCCTTATAAAAACAGGACTTTCTTATAAAAATACAACTGACTTACTGAAACACAACTCTGTTGTAACTGATGTGGGTAAACAGATTCCTTTCTAGAGGGAAGCAGCTCACGGAGGGAAGGAGCACCTCTGCTTTCAAAACTGGGCAAAGCTCCGTTTCATACTCACGGATACTTTCAGCTGTAATGCCTATAACTTCACCATGAACTGTCACTAAGATAGTTCAGTCTAGAGCACACAGTTAATGAAAAAACAGGATTTTGTGACAGCTGCTGTTTGTGTTTCTCTTTGCTTTGCATTTAATGAGCAAGACACAGAAACTTCTGAAACAGAAGTAGCAAGCTGCAGTAGCCAATTAAGCAGGAGAGGATAACACCACCTCCACAGGGCCACTAAGTCACAGATGTTGATATTGCAGGTGGAACAGAGATCTCTAGCCAGAGCTAACTTGTGCTCCAGGTTTAAACCAGCATCACGCGTAAGGCTGGAGATTAAAAATCCCACTGGACTTTCAAGAAACAACAAAGGTAATTCTTTGCCCTAAAAATGAACAGCCCCCCTGAATTCTTGCAGGGTTTTCCTGGCTGCTCACTGCTCAGCTGCAGGACTTGGTCCCTAAAGGCATGGGGTGCAGGCATCTCTCCTGGGGCAGTGTTTTAATCAGAACTTGCTGTAACATGGAGTTGGAGCCATGCTCTTGAAACAAAGATCTTCCCTTGCATCTTCCCAGAGTAATTTATAAGCAATCTCTGCCAAAGTTTTGGAGGCAAGCTAAATATTAGACATCTGTAAACTTAATTGCAAGCTGGAGGAAGGCAGGCAGGAGGAACATGCAGCGGTTCACTAACAAGCGTCATTGTCAAACCACTCTAGCTTTGAAAGAGAACATTAAGGTGTCATTTACTCTGTGCCCTGGCTTCCTATAGAGCACTGCTAATGAAAGACCTCTTTGTGTGTGCGGTCACTAACTACAGAGAACAGTCAAAGACTTTGTGGACATAACCATAAAAAAGAGAGCCTGTAGGCCAGAGCCTGATCCTACAATTAGCTCCTGTCTGTGTGAGTGGAAGCACCTGCTCTTGCTGCGGTGCTTTTCAAAACCAGAGACTTTTAAACCTCTGTCTGCTCCAGGGGTTGCTTTTTCCACTGAATGACTTGCCTGTGTTCCCACATGTGCACCTCTTATATTCCAAGCTCGGCAGAAAACACTAAGAGAAAATTGCAACAGGAGGAGGGAAAGATAAGCCTTGCATCTTCACCCAGACACTTGCTGAGGGCAGTGAGTTGGAGAGGGGCCACGCAGACTCTGCAGATGTGGCTGACAATCCTACACATCTGTGGCCATATGACATGAGTTTTTAAATGTCTTTGTTCTTGCTGACTGTCCTTGCTGATGTAGCAGCCATCCATGACAGGAGCAGGAGGTGTGGAGGCTGCCCATGGCACCACACTGGGCTGTGCCACTCAGGCCCTGCTACACTGCACAGCTTGGGCACCACATTTTGGAGCTGCCCTGCCCTCACCATGCCAAGCACGGAGATGATGCTGATGCTCTGCAGCTCAGGGCTGCAGGTGTGGAAAGGACTGGGTTGTGAAACGGGGTTGTCAACCCTTGGTGGCACATGTATCTCAACACATACAAGAAAACAGCTAAACAAACTTCTTCAATGAGAAGTTATACCTGTGTTAAATAAAAGTAAAATGCAAGCACAAGTCCATTTTTAAGTGTACCTATAATGCACACAAAGGTGACTGAAGAGAAATGAGTGTAGTGTAAAGATGCAGATGTTTTTGCATTTCAGCTGTGGATATCTATTTTGATACAAATCTTTTCATGCTAAATAAATCAGTACCAAACTTTCCTTACTTGTCTGAATGTTTCAGTTGTTTCAGGAGCATTCAATAGGTTTTTAAACCCCTGAAATTATTATTGCTCCATAAATAGTGAGTTGCATGTTTTAAAAAAAAAGTCAAAGTCATTGGAAAATCAACCTTGCCAAAAGATATCTCTTCTAAAAATCAGAGTTAATTTTAAATGTGTTGTCAGCTTACTGAGTTATTTTGCCTTTGATTGCCAGGAGAATTTAATTTTCCAGTTTCAAGTGAAATTCCTTCAAGCAAGTCAGGTCTGGGCCTTATTATCAGATAATGTCATTTGTGGAAAAGATTTAGCTATGCATAGCAGCAAATCTCTGTCTACATGGACAGCATATAGCTGGCCATAGTTGAATAGCACATCTGCCATCACAGGTTCCCTTCCCTGCATTCAGAACTGGACAGGCTGGACTGACTTCAGGAGCAAATTCCTGGGCACTTAAATACACTGGGCAAGATGAATTTCAAATTTGAAACGTTTGAGGATAAAAAGAGGATAAAAGTGGGATTAGAAAAACCCACATTTTTGTGTCATGGAAGAGGATCTTTTGCTTGCTGTAGAGGATGCCTGAGCTTGGCAAAAGCTCAGCAGAATTAAGAGCAAAGACTTCCAAATTTGCATTACATTACAGCCCATCTGACTTTAGCTTAATTTCAATGGATTTTTAAACATGTACCATAACCCACCTGTCAGTGAGGTGGTTATTTTGCAATTAAAAAAAATTAAGCCACTCCAGCCCTCCAACAACAAATTGGTAGTAGAAAGGAGGGAATAAAGAAAGCATTTATTGCCATAATTGCCTAATGCAGTTGTTTATTTAGTTCCTGTGGTGTAGCATGAACTAGAGGGCTGTTGCTGAGGGTTGTCAGTCAGGAGAGAGGAAGGAAAGAGAGTTCTCACAGCTGGTGGCCTTTCACTGATGGGAGCTTGATCTGTCACAGGGAGCTGCATTACATGGCCAATCTTCAGGCAGGAGAAGCTTTGAATTGAGCAACTGAGAAGATGTAGGTCAAAGCTGAGGCAGTGATAGAGCTTGCCAGAGGGATCTTGTATAGCTCAGGAATGGGCTAAGTCGGTTTGCACAAGCACTGAAATTAATACTCCAGAAAACTCGGAGTGTGGAAATATCCAAGTTATGCAGTAGATGGGATTTTAAACAGCCCCGTGGAGTTTGGAAGCATATATAATAATCAACATCATGATAAAGAAACCTGTACATCTTTTAAAAAGTACAGTGGTGTAGATCCCACTGTAAGCCACATTATTCTGTATTTTCTTAGTCTTCCACTTATCCTCCCTTTGCTAGTTCATATTCTTTTTAATTTTAGCCATGTATTTTCCTGAGGGCAGGCTTTGGTCTCTCCTTGCTAGGAGTAAGGAAAAGAGGGGCGGGGAAATACCCTTGGCAGGCAATGCATTGCAAAGGCTGAATTAAAAAAGTCCTGAGCATTTTTTTTTTTTGTGAGAGAGTCTCCTTGTCAAGCTCAGAGGATTCTCCAAGTCCCCTGTGCTCCTTGCCTTCCCAAGTGGCTTCCTTGCTGGCAGAACAGACATGCATGCCTGAAAGAGGGCCGAAAGACAGCAAGCCTGGGTATTTTCATTTTAAAGAAGTAACCAGGGTTTGCATTTTGCAGCTTATCTCTCTTAGTCAGACAGCTGATAGGCTTTTTGACTCTACTGCAGGCAGGATGGCCAAACCTGTGACTTCAAGAAAAAGCATTCTGGACCTTCTAAATGCAAAAGACAAATATGAAGAGACCACAATGGCTGCACTGTCTTCTGTACAGAAAGGTTGGATCACCTGTAAAGCCCACTTAGTGAAAATTGGTGAATTTTGTAAGAAATAGCATGATGCTGTCAGTGCTAATGCAGTTTCTGTTTCTGAAAGCCAAGCAGCTTTGCAGAGCTCTCTGCCTGGGTGCCATAACTGTATTTCTTGGCATCACAGAATGGTGAGTCCCCATGCTGAGGACCAGATACACAGGAACTCACAGGTTATGAGAGGTATTTCCCCATCCCCTCTGCAACATTTATTCTAGCCATTTCTGCTTGTTTCAGCTCCTTTTCCACCACAACCCATTGATCTATTGGGTAGACACGGAAATCATTTCCAGAAGTGAACATGTCATCTGCTACTGTTTGCTGAAAGGCATCCCTCCACTCTAGAGGGAATTACAGTTTCCATCTGCTTCCTAATATGAAAAATATGTACAGGGCCCCATACAGCAAGGTTACTGTGTTAGCAGGCTCCCTCTGCTCCTGGAGGTTTGTGAGTGTAGACATTTGATTCAGGGAAGTCAGGCCACCACTCTGCAATTACTTTATTAGGCCCACAGGTAATCAGATGAAGGGTGGTGTGTGATTTGAAAAGCCAGGGTGTTGAGCCTTTGAAAGACATCCTAGTCTTCACATTCTCTTTTAGCTCTGTTTTGATTAACTACAGCATGTGCTTGAAGTTGAGAAATGTTAAGTTCCACTGGGAAATGTTTCTAGTGTGCATTCAAATACTACACATGTTATCCAAGAGGACAAACTGCCCCAAGTCCTTCATCTCATGCCTGTTGGAAACCAAGTGTGCATCTTTCTTACAGCTTGGTGGCTGTAAGAGTGAGATTTGAACAGAAGAGTGATGAGGGGCTTGTGACACCACACTCTTCCTCCATCCATGCATCTCTGTCCCCACCACTCACCAGGGCCTTTCTCTGTCTCTGCTGACTTGTGTCATAAAGTGTTTTTTTGGTGTCTGCGGCTTTAAGACAGGAGCTCCACAGCAAATAAAGGAATTAATGTAATGAGAAAAAGCCACTGTTTGGCCTAATAACAGTACAATTAGTAATACTAAGAAGCAGATGAGGGCAGGCTTCTTGTTTGGCTGTAATCTTTTGGCATATCATATTTTAATTACAGACCGTGCTACCATCTGGAATATTAATCATCTCTTGCTGTCATTCTTCTTGATTATTTTGTCCAGAGAGAATAAAGTCCACCTTTCTCTGTAGTTGCTTAATTTTTGTTCTTTTAAACTGGCTACATTATTTTGAAATACGCTGTAGCCATTTTGATAGATTAAGCTTAAATCACACCTCAGTAACCAGAATTAAATGATTTGCTCTTAGTTCCATATGTGAAAAGAAGCATCGGGGTTTAATTTTTGTTTGTTTTGAGTGTTTGGGTTTGGGGTTTTTTTTTTAAATTAAATATAAAACTCATTCATTTTCTTTAGGATTGCTTTGAGTCCTTTGCAGTCACTCATTTCATTACTCACAAACACAGCCAAGCAGAAATAGATAATTTTTAGAAAATATGCCAATGAAGTGATTTCACTAACAATCTGAGAAGGAAGAAAAACCATAATTTTTGTTTTTGTTAATTAAGCACTTGCTAAGAACTCAATGCCATGAGGGGGATTGTGTAACTAGAGAGCAATTATAAAGAGAAATGAAATAACTTGAAATAAGATGAGACACTGCAAGTGAAATCTTGTCTCTAAAACCGATTTGAATTTTATTGTTGGTTCCCTATTGCTGATGTTGTAGAGATGCTCATTTTTCCCGAACATTTAGCTGAAATTCATCAAACTGCAGTATGCTCTTGAGAACACTGAGTCTAGAATTAAGCTATATGCATCTAGATATTAAATGTGGGTTTTCTTTTACAGAATAAAAATCAGGACATCACTCCATGATTTTGTTTTTTCTCATGCTGACTGGGCAAACCTCTTTAAATCTCTGTGCCTTAGTTTCCCTGAAAGATCCATGAATAATGCCTGCTATCAGAAAGAGCAAAGACATTACCACTGTTTTGAGATATTTAAGTAATTTCTTTCTCTAGGCAAAAAATAATCTTTTTGTGTTGACATTATTCTCTGTCTGGTTGGTGCTTATGAAGACAGCAAAGTTTGCCACTTGGGACAGACTCTGTGACTTGCTATGCTGGCTTACTGGTCTCTTCTCTTCTCTTCTCTTCTCTTCTCTTCTCTTCTCTTCTCTTCTCTTCTCTTCTCTTCTNTCTCTGCTCTTCTCTTCTCTTCTCTTCTCTTCTCTTCTCTTCTCTTCTCTTCTCTTCTCTTCTCCTTTTCTTCTTTATTATTAGAAAGTCTTCTTTCTCAAACACCAGTCAAGGAATTTGGAGGGGATGTCTTGGAAAGAATTGGAAAAAGCAATGAGCAGTACTGAACGGGGAGACAGGCAGGCCTTACCAGGTTGAAAAAATGCACAGAAAGTAAAGTGAGATTTGACTTGTTGAAGTAGAAGTTTAAGCTCTAGGGAAAAACATGAAACATGTTTTTGATGTTTTGAAGTGTGGAACACAGTTGCGCTAAAGGAGCATGTGGGAAGGTGGGCAGCACTTCACTGACTGGCTTCAAAGAAGATTTAAAACATAAAGCGTTATGGACAGACTTCAGGACCCAGGGAAAGAAGTAATTCCTGTCTTCATGAGACTCGATTTGTAACTGGAAGTTTGGGGTTAGTTCTGATCTGTTGGTTGCCAGAAAAACAGAGGTAATTTGGTTAGAGTTCAGTAAAGGACAACAAAAATGGTGCTGGAAGGGTGCTAGGCTGCTAGTTGTACTTTGCAAGAATTAAACCAGGCTTACTCGGCAGTGCCATAGCAAGAGGAGGAGACAGAATAGTCTGTGCCTGTAGAACATGTAAAGATCAAGGCAGGAGAAGATTACTCACAAAAGTCACCAGCAACTCTTCAAAGGGAAAAGTATCCCGATTTTTCCTGTACTGTGCAATAATTTCCAAAAGCAATACTGAAGATAGGGCTGTTGGAGCAGTTCACATCAAACGACAGCAATCAGTGAGTAAAGCCTCTTAGGCCCACACCATATCTGGTTTACTCTACTGAAAATACCAGAGCAGCTTCAGGCTCAATGGACAAAACCCTGCATGAGTCACAGCTTGACCCATTTTCTCTGCTATTTATGGCAAAAGAGCTTGCCACACCTGCCATAGGCTGCATGCTGTTTATGGCTGTTTATGGCTGGATTGGAGAGCAGTGGCATCCATGTGTACGTGACTGTGTTTCCATGTGAAATTTGGGTGATGGGTAGGAGCTGACTGCCTGGGCTCCTGCGGACAAGGCAGGGCCAAGGTTGTGGTGGTGGTGGCCAGACCTGCCTGCCCTTGGCTGCCATGTGTGTGCCCGTGCTTGGTGTGCCTTTGGCTGCAGTGAGACTGCATGACCTGCCCTGGGAGGAGCTGCTGGGGCAGACTGCACAGCAGGACAAGAGGCCATGGTCCTCCCTGACCATGTCCCAGATGCCAGAGATTGGTCCAGTAGTGTGCTCCCCATGGTCTCTTTTGAGCTTTGGCACTAAACGGCAAGTCCTGTGGACATGTGGTCCTCAGTGATATTCAGCTCTGCAGACCAGCTCCCATTGCCCTGCACCACTTGCTAACACAGAGTCCAAGAGAAAGTTCTCTGAGTCCCACATGTGTTATGCAGGTGACAGCCATTGCCTTATCTAGAAAAAAGGCAGAGGCAAATGCTAGTTCAGTGCCCAGCCTCTGGGCCGTGGCTGCTAGTCACACTGCAACAGGATTTCTGCTGAGGTAGATATGTTTTGGGAGAGTTAACAGCATTTCAGGAGCTCTGGAAGGCAGCTGGAGCAAGTCATAAGGATGGTTGGTCACTGCTCACTTTGCATTTGAACTGGTGATTTAGAGGAAAAGCTTGATAGCACTTTAGGATTAGCCAAAGCATTCAGCCTTCCTTCCCTCCTTTTACTACAGGCAGGCAGGCAGACCAACCAGATAATGTAGCACCATAACAACAGGGAGACTCTAAATAAATACTTAGGACCTTTTTTGCTACTTGTCTGTGCATCTGTCAAGTTACGACAAGGCAAACATGGACAGTGCTGATGGGCAAAGAGGTAATGGGAAGAAGAAAGAAAACCAAGTGTACAAATTATTTCAGATCACGTGGGAGCAGCTTTTGTACTGGCAAGAACATAGTCTGGAGCTGTAGGCTTTCATTTCAGCATGCTTGATGTATATAGCTCATAATAACATATGTGGGAAAACAGCAGTGATTTCTGGGACCAGGAATAAATTTGGGATTAAAGGGAGATAAGTGTCCTTGGTTGAGGCAGTTGAGAAGTCTGCCTGTCTCTCTTTTCAACACAGAGACATCAATCCCATTCTGTGACCTTTCCAGCAACCCATCCCTAAATCCCTGCAGGGATGGATTCCTTTTCCAGGGAAAGGGGTGCTGTCTCCAGCACCAGGGAGGAACTCGCCCCTCCTGATATTAGGAAGAGACCCAGTGATTGCTGTGTGTCTCCCCTTGGAACAGGGCTTTGGTTTGGTGGGGGTTTTGCAGGATTTTTTGCTTTCTAGAAGCTGAGCTGGCAGCTTCTTTTGGATTATGTTTATAGTACCCTAGTGTGCTATAGCTGATAAAAAATAAATGACTGAGTCAATTCTGAGGGCTGTAAAATAACTCTGGTGCTGGAAGTGCAAAGGCAAGTGCGCTTTTGCCTGGTGAAAAATTTGTTGTTTTTCCAAAGAGGTCCTTATTTCAATTTCCATGTGAATTTTCATCACTTAACGGAACGTATTATTTTGCACATTTGCACGGCTTTTGAGGTAAGTGCTGGAACATAATACTGAAATAGTGCTCCTGCTTAATCCTTCCCATGAACTGTGCTGCCAAGTTTGTTCACTCAGACTGTGGAGGCAGGCAAAGCAAAGGTCAGACACCACCAAAAAATGGGGAAATCCGGGATTTACACAAATGCAGGGCTTCACAGCTTCAGAAATTGTTGGTTTCTCTGCTAAAGACCTCATACTGCTCCATGTCTGGGTCTCTTGGAACTTGGAAGCTCACTTTTGTTTGGATTTACCAACTGAGTGATCAGCCAGGGCTAGTTTCCTTGGCACATGGAGATGTGGGTTTCCTGCTTGCAACTGGCTGATGACTGAAGAGGGGATGGATTGTTTCTCCATCCCACAGAAATCCTGCCATATTCAGAGGTTAGAAAGTTTTAAGGGAAAACCATATATTTTTCAAGGCAAACTGTCATTGGAAGGGGAACATTTCTCCTTTCATCCAGTTCCAGCAGCTCATCTTGGACTTGAATTTAAGGTGTGGATCATATTTGAAGGATTTTGCAGTTTATGCCAAACCCAGCATGGGTTAATTCCCTTCGCTACGGACTGGGAAGCCCAAATCAATCTTTTCCTGAGACGCATGCTATATTTAGTCAGGAAATGGTAAATAATGCTATCTGAAGTACATTTTGCTTCTTCCCCTTTCCTCCCCCAATCATTTTTCCTCCAAAATAACTACAAGGTATAAATAATTTGTACATTTAACCTGAATATTCCTTGCCTACTTAGGTGTGCTCATTTTCTCTCCCTACACAAAAAGTCACTAAGTGGGTTGAAAGTTGTTATTTTATTGATGTACAGTATAAATAAGTCACACTACATAAGATGATTTGCAGTTGTGTGCATGTGTGATTCTCTGTCCTGTTTTTTTATCTGATGTGCCTTTACCACTTGAACTATTCACCTTAAGAAGTGAATTCAGTGTTTGATATTTGAAAGGAAATATTTCCACCACAGACAGGAAAAAAAAAACAAACACTAGCTGCTATTGTATGTTTGCTGTTTCTTACTTTGCTTCATAATTGTTGTAATGTCTGCGTTTTTTTGTCCCAGATACATAGATTTCTGCCTTTCCGGAAAAACAGGATTGTTTGCTTAATTAAAAATTAGGTAATGATGACATAAGATATTTTTAATTTGTTTCTCATCTATGGAAGATTTATAAAAAAGAAAAATGTCTTCACCAGTAAGATATTTTTTTTCCTGGGGAAGCAAAACACCTTCCCTTTAGTATGCCCCTGAAGCGATGATATTGATTTTGAAATCACAATAAAATCTTTATTCCTTTCAAAAGCCATCTTTTGCTGACAGAAGTTTTCAACAGACTCCATAGGTGCAAACATCTTGCTCACCATCACTTGAGAACTCCTGATAAAACCATGGATTTATGATCTATGAAAATATTTTAGGCCAAGAGTTTTTGATGGAAATCACAGGAGACAGATTGTATGAGTTACTCAATAACTCTGGGCTGCAGGATGTTTGCATCACAGCAGCATAAGGAGGTTGTAAATCAAAGGAGAGCTGAGCGCTGTGTTATCTGCTGAGGCTGTGTTCGCTGGGAGCCCTCGCACAAGCACCAGAGCTCATCCAGGTGTCAGGGGAGCTGTTTGGGAAGTGTTGTTTGGCATCCAGAGTCAAGGATAGTCTTATCATAAGATGGAAAACACCTGGACAAATCATCAGTTTTAAGTGTCAATTTTTCTGTAGAAGTTGCCTTGCATGTTTGTTTATTTATTTATTTATTGTAAGAAAAGACCCCCACAAAAGTTAAACATTTCTGTCTACACAGAAAGGTGCTGCCTGGCTACATCTTCTGAGTATTAAATGTTTCTATTTGAATTCATCTTTTGAAAAGCAAAATGGACTTGGAAGGAGGGGGAGGAACAGTGCTAATGGTGTTGGGACACTTTCCTACCTGGATTTAAACTGAGGACTTGGGGATTTAAGAGCCTGCTCAATGGGGTTATTTGCCAGAAACAGGGAGAATGAGGAAAGGACTAATTGCCAAGGCTGGTGGTATTCATCTCGTCTAATAGGAGGTACCTGAAAGTGAGTTACCTGGTCTAGGGTTCTCCGGACTTGGTCCAGAGTCAGGGCAGAGCTATGGATGCATCCATAGGTGGAAGTGTCCAAGGTGAACCATGGGAGTTGCCCTCGACACCTACCTGTCTCTCTTTTGACTCAGAGGAGTCTGGACAACTGGATTAGAGTAGGCACTTCACTTTTAGACAACTGGTGTCAGATTAACTTAATTGCACCCCATCAGAAGGTTTTCAACAGGGTTTAGTCCTGTGGAGGTAAGGGACTAAACACCCCTTAGTTGTTTTCCAGAGGTGCTGTAATGTGTCACCTAAGCATCCCTGAAATCATGGGTAGCTGAATATCTGTCCTTCGAGAGAAATATCCCATATACATATTTGTATCCTTTAAAGCATCCATCAGGACCCTTCAGCATGCACCTCCAAGCCACTTGAAAATCTGCCTCTGATACAGTTCTGCAAGCATCAAATTATGTATGTCACGTCACCTTCTGCAGCAGCTTTTATCTAGCTTGATCCACTGCCTCAATCTGCCGTGTCTGAAAAGCCATCAAGGCAGGACTAGCAGTGCAGGCGTATAGCACAGGTATCAGAGCTCATTGGGAGGACAATGTTTTAGTTTAGGAACTATAGCAGTTCACTTTTCTAATTAAAATGAAAAGGGTATGTTGTTCCAAGGCAGCTTGATTTGAAGAAAAAAGTCAGTAGTCATTTAGTGAGATCTATCATCAAGATCCTTAATGACCAGTGTTGGCTGGGACATCAGCATTTATTTATGGTTGGGACTTCAGCAGTTCATCCCTTCATTGAAGAAAGACTGAATCCACAATCATTAGTTTAAATTCAATGTCCCTGTCACAACCAGTAACTTAAATTAGGTATCTGAGCACGTAGCAGCAAGCACAGAAATATATTCTCCTCCACAGCCAAGTGTGAAAAAGAGCTAAACACTCACAACTCCTATTGTAGAAAATGGACACCAAGAGGATTAGTGACACATAACATATGCTTGATATTTAGGGCAATTTCCAAAGTTAGTGGGTTTTTGTGGACTTACAGCCATCAGCTTATGTCTGTCTGTCCAGCAGAATCTGCTGCATAGATAATCAGTGATCCTGCATGTGAACATGTGTGCAAGTGAGTATAGTATTTGTAAATTCCTAATTCAGTTTAACAATTACTTCTGTAGGAGTGGCTGTGATCAGTATGACTGGCAACACTGAATCACAGTACCTTCCAACTGCAAATAAAAAACCCCACCATTTTCAGTCACTCCAAATTTATTTGCACTCGTTACTGTAGTTTGCCTTGGATTTTCATGTGCTATTATAGAAAAAAAAGTCTCTTTGCCTCTGCAGTTTCCTCTCCTTATCCTCTCTTATTTCCAGTAGCCAGAACAGCACCTTTGTACTGCAGACAGGTACTGATGGTTAGCAGGAGGGATTCAGCTTTGCATTGCAGATTACACAGCTGCATAATCTCCCCTCTAAGAAGCACAGTGATACGCAGTCAGCTCGAGGAGAGCTGGGAGTTTGGTATTTCTTACCTGTTTTCCAAATCTCTTTCATGACTCTGAAGAGATGTGAAGAAAGGTGTTAAAATAAAAAGGAAGCAGTTTATTTTTTAATCTTTTTTTTCTCCTGATGCTGCTGAGATTGCCAGTGAATACTACCTGAGCAGCAGCTAGCAAGTTTCTGCAGGAGTGTGTTGATGGAGCAAGTAAGTAGCAGCAGCTCTGAATAAATCATTTATGTGTGCACTGCAGACTGTTTCAGGGATTGGCATCAACCGTGGCGCACTAACAGACAAACAGAGGAAAAGGCTTTCACCCAACTTTTTATTGAAACCTCAGAGGAATAAAACAGGTCAGCGGTGAATATTAAATTACCTTTTGGCCATCTTCCAAAGTGATCTGGCCTAGTTAGGAAACATCAAGAAGGAAGAAAGCTTTGCTTCTTCACATCCTGATTTCTCCAGGGAGGGGAGAGAAGGAGGTCTGTGTGAAGCATTGCAAAGGCAACCTGATTTTATAAGTCAGCAGTTCTTCCACATGCACAGAGACAGCCCCGTGCAAATCTGCATACCAGCTGCACACCCTTTTCTTGCAGTGTTGCAGCAACATTTAACCCACCTGCTTTTTCTTAATGCCAACTTGTATATTCTGATGAGTAAGACTGGATCAACAAGGTGTTTGTTCCATTTTGCAAGACCATCAGTACAGCCCATATCAGATGGGGCATAATGTGCCTTTGCTGCCTTTGCCTCCTCGGAGAGGATTGGTCCCTGATTGGAATGTGTACACCTCCTTGTCTCAGCCACGTGAAAGCCTAGCAAAGCTGACTTCAGTGAAAACTGCTTAGCAGCCACAGAGATACTGCATGGAAGTACCACCCTCCATTTTCTGCATGTTGGATGTTTGTTCAAAACATACAATTTCTTTCAATAAACGATATATTTTTAGTACAAGACTGGTTATTTAAGGATAAAGGAACAGTGAAATTAAACCATCAGTACCTGTGGGCTGTCCCATGAAGAAAATGAAGAGCTGTATTACATGTTAATGGGCAAAAATCCACAAAAAGACACAGCAGGAGATAGAACTTTTAACACAAATGTAAAAGCCACAAAGCAAACATTTTTCTGACACACATCTCCAGCTAAAATTTGGATGTGCCACAGTGGTGCCAGCTGGGAACTGTATTTCTGTGCATCTTACTAAGGGTACTGGTGCTTCCCCCATTGGTTAGTGAGAGCCCCACTCCCCACAGGACCCTGGCCAAGGGATCAACCCCAGGAGAAGGAGGTGGCAAGGGGCAGGGGACACCCTGATGTCAGCTGTGAGCCATCCCACACCATGTTTCCATGATAGTGCTGTCTAAGCACTGAATCTTCCCAGTCTGGGGGAATTTTACAGTGGCAGAAAAGATTTCACAATTGATTTCATTATGTTGAACACAGTTTTGTCTGGGGTGGCAAAGAAAGGACAGACTTTAAAAATTTTAAGTAGCTCTCAGTGTCACAAGCTCAAAGCTGCCTGCACCATGTGAAAGTTTCCGTGCAGAGGTCACAGAGGTGCCAAAGCACCCAGCTTTGCCTCTGGAGCCAATCCAGGCTCCCACTTCTCACCTCCTGATCCCCACTGGGAACCAGCTGTGCGCTGATGGCTGTGGCAGGCAAACACAGACATCTCCAAGGCTTTAGGGCTGTTTACAGTCTTGACCAGGTTTGGACGCTGGGCTTCCTCCTTGAGGTTGAAGGGCAAGCTGCTGAGCCACTAAACCCTCAGTTATTTTCCACA
The DNA here is from genome assembly GCA_013397095.1 of Sterrhoptilus dennistouni. NCBI lineage: Eukaryota > Metazoa > Chordata > Aves > Passeriformes > Zosteropidae > Sterrhoptilus > Sterrhoptilus dennistouni. Next base: position 2,693,938 of record VWZU01019327.1, on the reverse strand, counting down.
TCTGGTTTGATTCTCTGCAGATAAACAGCAGCCTTGCCATTAACAACAAAAACTTAATTCACTGAGGTTTGTTCAAGCACTGAGAGCAAATATTTTTCCTGTGCAGCTTGGGGTCATTTTAAGGGAAAAACAGGGCTGGAGGTATATCACCCCTTTAAAAATTATTATTACTTCCTAGAGAAAATAAAATTTAAAGCACCTCTTCCTTCCATTTGTGAGGTTATTTTTGTGGAAAAGTTACTGGCTTTGGGAAGGTATCTGCTTTGTGACTGACTTGAGATCAGAGCACAGGATTTGAATAAATGTATGGATTAATTCACCTTTAGTCCTTTTTTTTTTATTAATGAAAATGCTCATTCATACCTCAATAAAACCCTGTAGAAATTCTTGATCTGTTTTTCTGTCTGCTCCCTCTTGGTGCCAGGACTTACACACAAAGGGAGGGGACAGAGCAGCCAGCAAGTATCATAATTATAAGTCTTTCAGGAAATGTCCGTGGCTGTATAAGCTGCTGATTTCCCTCACTGCTGCTTGGGAGGCTGAAGCCTCTATGTAGGTCACGTTCTCCAAGACTGCTGCCTCCCTTACAGCCAGACCTGCTGTTGACTTGGGCTGTCTTAATGCATCAAAGAGCCTCTGCTATGCTTCAGCTCACCTTCTGAACTCAAGCTGCATCGCTCAGCTCTTCATGTAATCGCTGAGGTGGGTAACCTGACCAGGGAGCTAGAGCATTAATCACAGTCTTTCTGATTCCCCAGGCAGAGAAGAAAATTTCTCATTTTACTGTCACTGTTGTTATTTTTAAATCTTTGAAATTTCTCCCTAAACCCATTTTCCCACCTTTTCTGGTTTTTTGGTTACAGTGTTTCATAACCCAGTTACCATTATCAATGATCATATGCAGTGCACCAAAAGAGGAAGTTAGGATTTTTTAAATTAAAGAGAAATACTTTTAAGAGGAGAAGTGGAGACCCACAGAAAATGAAAATAGGAATGCTGCTGGAGAACATCTCTCTGCTGCACAAGGATAACAACACTGGAGGTGCTATTACATGATGCAGCAGCCTATTGAACAGCCAGTGGGTTTGGGGTGGGGACTACTCCTTTAGCTGAAAATGACTTTGTCCTCCTTGTAGTTCTGCACAGCATCACATCCAGACGTGGGAATCAGAATCGGAGAGGCCGGAGGTACACAGCTGCCAGTGCTCAGGAAGCCTAAGGAAGTATTGCAGAGGGGCACTGGCTAGGTGTGTCTCTGCTGCAGTTTGTCTTTCTCGCATGGCAACACCAAGGCTTGTGAGCGGTCCAAGGCGTGATCAGGTTCTGCCGGCCTTGTCCGGGCCTTGTACCAGGGCAGTGGCTGGTCCCTGCCTGTCCCTGGGATCTGCCCAGTGCGGCCCGAGAGGTCACGGTCCCAGGGCTGGGGATGCTGGGTCCTGCGGCCTAGAAATGGCTGAGCTTACTCACATCTTTGAAGTTTTCTCCCCTCTTCCTTGCTGGCAAATTTTACCAGCCGTGGTGTTTCTCCGTTTTGTCCTCCCCCCTCTCCCCTCCCAGCCACGGCGGGAATGTTTCCCCGTGTCTTCGCCGTTCGAGCAGCAGCCGAGTGAGAAAGCGGAGCTGCCCCAGGGCAGGAAAGCGTTAACCGCGCACAGAGGGCGGGAGGGGGATTACTGCTCCCCACTCCCGCAGGGACGGGGTCGAGTGGGGATTATGCGGCCGGAGCCCCGGGGCCGGGCCATCTGCGGTGCGGCTGCCCCCGCGCCGCTTCTCCCCCTGGGGGCCCGGAGGGGCCGGGGCTCGGCGGT
>VWZU01019327.1:2641871-2691784 GCA_013397095.1 Sterrhoptilus dennistouni | reverse complement strand
CCGGGTCTCCTCGGGGCGCGGCGGGCGGGGGAAGGATGCTGTCCCCATCCCTGTGGGAGCTCTGCGGGCGGGGGAAGGATGCTGTCCCCAAACCCTGTGGGAGCTCTGCAGAGCTCGCCGTCCTGCTCAGAGTCGCACCTCGTTTTAAAGATGCCTCCTCCCTTTCCTTTTTTTCCATTCTCGCTGCCAAAGCATGCCGTAAAACTTCCGCTAACGTGTATTTCTTATCAAACCTGACTCACAGAGTGCTCGGGCTTCTCAGCGTTTGTCTTCTGCGAGCTGGCAAACCTGTCAGCTCAAGACCAGGCTATTTGTCTTGAGTATTTAATTTCTGGGTTTTGGTTGTTGTTGTTGTTGTTCTTTTTTGTGGTTGTTTGTTTGTTTGTTTGTTTGTTTGTTTGTTTGTTTGTTTGTTTGTTTGTTTGTTTGTTTGTTTGTTTGTTTGTTTGTTTGTTTGTTTGTTTGTTTGTTTGTTTGTTTGTTTGTTTGTTTGTTTGTTTGTTTGTTTGTTTGTTTGTTTGTTTTGGTTTTTTTGGGTGGTTTTTTTTTGTGGTGGTGTTTTTTTTGTGCGGGTTTTTTGTTTGTTTGTGTTTTTTTTTTTTTTTTTGTCGGAACATTTTGTTTTGAGACACTTTTGAGCGGAGAGTCCATGAAGCACCCAAAGCACCTCAGCGGGCAGGGGCGGGGGGCTTGGGCAGCTCCGGGCTCGGTGCTGGCCCTGAGCATCCTCCTCAGAGCCGCTGGTGTGAGCCCTCCACAAACACCACTCAGCCACCAAAGAGAGCTTCATGGGCTGGTGGAGAGACATGAGACTTCATGGGCTTCATGTAATACCATCTGAAATTTAGCCGGGCTTCACAGGCAGCTGATAGCACTTCCGGTTATTTTTGCTAGGGGTCTCCATAATTTATTTATTTTTTTACTGACAGTACCTATACTGCATAATTGGTTTGGTGTTAAAAACTGCTGTAAGCCCTTTCTGATTTGTTTGGTTTTGCTGCTAGGGAGAAATAGCTCTATTTGTCTGCTCCTTGCAGAAAAAAAAATGCAGACTTGACAGGATTTTTTTTTCCCCCAGATGAAACACCAAATTAAATAAATAAAGGAGTAAGACCCCGGGCAAAATGCAGATTCAGTCAAACTTTTTTTGCATCAGATGCATGATCAGTTTAATAAGGGACATCCAACTAAAGGCTCAGAGGCAAGGAGATAGTAGAAGAGAGGGTTAGAGTGGAAGTATCAGGGTGAGGCTTGATGTGTTTAGCTTTGCAGTTAGCTCTTTCAGCACTTTTCTCCATGACTTGAAGGGTTGGTAGAGTAAGGTTTGGTTTTATTAAACCTTGTTAGTGTCAAATCTGTTGATGCCTGGTAAAGATGACACTAATGTGGAAGCCTTTGGGGGCTGGTGTATGTGCATGCACGTGAGGCTATGTTACACCAAATGCTGACAGATTAAAGGGGAGGTCAATAACAGATATCACTTAACCCTCTGGCCAGTGCTGGTCACCTTAAAACACTGTCTGTGGATGGATGGCACGCAGTGACAAAAATGTCAGGCATCCAGATTTAATCCCAGCACACACACCCCCCTTTTTATAGTCTTCCTGAAAATAATGTATGTGCCTGCTGCTGTATTCAGCACAGCTCTTTTCTTTAGCCTCACACTGTTGTATTATAGTGACACCTCCCAGTGGCACTCTGCAACACTTCAGTGAAGTCCTCACAGAACTGCTTCTTGATAGGTTCATGAAACCAAGCACTGTGTTTGTGCAAATAACACCTTACAAAATTCATCAAGCTTTGTCTTTGGTGTCTTCTTCATAGGAATCATCCCATTCCTCCCTCTCCCAAATATTTGGGTCTCCTATTTAATAAGAATTAAAAGCAAATAAGTACTTCCTAGTTATGTCTTTTAAAAATTGGCATTATGGTACAACTTCTGCAGACACAATGACATCCTGTGACTGAAGAAAGCAATGTCCTGTTCCTGCTGTTGTTACTGGGTTTGTGTTGTGAGGGCAATATCCCCGCTCTGTTGTGTAATGTTGTGCAACACCTGCTAGCAATATCCAGGGGCTCCACAGACCTGGTATATACAGCTTAAATACGTTCTCACTCTTTTAGACCAGGGAAAAATGGGATTTTGGCAGACTGAGAGACCATCTAGTTATGGTAAATTACTAAGTTCCCCCTCGCAGCAAGGTTACCTCCCCCTATCTCTGTGTTTAGTGGTCTCTACTTACTTCAGTTTAAAACTTCCCTCTTTTACTGTCTGTCACAGAATCACAGCGGGGTTAGGCTGAAAGGGACCACAGAAGATCATCTAGTCCAACCTCCCTTCTCAAGCAGAGTCATCCCAGAGCACATGGCACAGGGTTGTGTCCAAGCAGTTTTTTAATATCTCCAGTGAGGGAGACTCCACACCCTCTCTGGGCAATCTGTTTCAGTGCATGGTCACCCACACAGCGAAGTTCTTCCTGCAATGCAGGTAAAATTCACTGTGCATTAATTACTTGAGTTATAGGTGTCACTGCTTACCATATGGGTATTTGTTTGGTAGTGCACACACTGAAGCATCTCTGCAGATACTACTTGCCAAGTTATTACAAGCCATTGTGGATGTGCCCTTAACTAGAAACAGTCTGTGAAGCTGGTTTTGTTTTGTATAATAGGGATGGTTTTCTATTCAGCTGAGCTCAATTCTAAGTCTATATGCATGTCAAAAATATATTCTCAGCTAAATAAATGTGTAATTATAAAACTATTAAATTAAAGGGGTGCAGACCCTGGAAGAGACAGACCAGGCTCTTTTTCTTTAGCAGCTCATTTTGTGTTCAGCAGGAACAGGATAGGTTCAGTCCTCCTGAGTATATGGAACTGATACATAGCAAACACAGGCACTCTCTGACAATAGCTCCTCCAGAGTACCTGCTGTTGAGAACTGTCTTCCAGAACAAGTAGGGATTTTAGAAATTAGTAACACAGTGGTTCTTCGATACATCTACTTTTCCCATGGAATAGAGAATCTACACAAAATGGTCAGAAAGAAATACCATGTGCTTGTCAAATGCCCCATATTAAAAAAGGCCTTTGAAATCAGTTTGCTCCAAACCAAGGAAGAACTGCATCCCAGTTCAACATGAAGGGTTTGTACCATGACTACCTACCATTTAATAATGCATCTTTATGTTAATTGGTGCAATTTGATCTGTGGACCACCCCTTAATCCTGAGATGCCTTATTCCTCCAGTAGCTGTGCTAAAGTCATCCCCATGGCAAAACTGGTGGGGTCCTTGTGGAGTAGGATAAACTATGTGAGGGACCTACCAGACTTTGATCAGTAAAATTCAGAAAGAAGATAGGCACAATATGAAACACAAGTCTGCAGGCCTCTGTCTGGCTCAAGCCAGCGAGTGCAAAGCAATTCAGGCCTGCTGTCAGCTAAAGCTCTGGCACAGCCCTTTGACATGACTGTGTAATGCAGCAAATCTGTTTCTCGTCATCTGACGCTCCACTGAGACCTCTTGCCATGCTTAGCTGAGAGCTTTGAACGTCCTTGCTTTTGTTGGCCTCCTATTAAATCCCTCAAAAACACAGTCGATTTGATACTCTACTCTGCTGTTGCCAATTATCCTGGTTGTTGTTGGATAGCAGAGAGGTAGTAGCAGCTGGTGTAACGATGGGTTTTATTTTATTTATTAATGCAATCAGGGTAGCAGGGCAGCAGTTGTGCTGCCTGTGCAGCTCTTGACAGGGCATGGGCAGGATGATGGGACACCACCTTGCTCTGCTGGTGTCCAAGAAAAATGGCAGCATGCAGGAAGAGCTCCAGTTCACAGCCCTCCTTGTGCAGTCCTCTTATTCCTTAGGGCTTTGAGACACTTTCCTCATCCCCTACACAATGTCCTCCGGAGGTTTTTAATGCTAAGTGCAGAACAGAAATACAGGTGCCTGTCCTGGAGATGGTGTCTCGGGGCATCTCAGCCAGTGAGTGCTAGAAATGCTGTCAGTGTTTCCCCTGGTAGATCTGTGCTCACTTTCATAAATGAGCAGTAAATGAGGGACAGTCATCTTCTTCCCTGTGAAAAAAACTCATGTCTGGCCTTTGGGTGCCTCTTACAGCCCCTACTTTGGGAGAGCTTCCACTCAAAGTGGGGATGCACAGGATGGCACAAACCTGAGGCTGAAGCATGGGCAGTACTGGCATCAGACCTGGAAGGAGGTAGCTATGGATGCCCTGAATGCTTGTTCTTTACCCTTGCAAAGCTTTCCAAAAAGAACATGGTGTCCATGTGCATCTCACAGTAAGTCAGAAGCACAAAAGTGGAGGGCTGTTCAGAAGTTACCCTGGCTTTGGGATGGACTCCAGAACCCAGCTGCAATTTCTCAGTAGCACAAGTGCAAATGTCAGACATAGATAAGATGGAGGAAATAAATGTTTTTTGCAAACTGGGAGAAAGGAAATGCTGTGGAAATGCTTTATTTCCCTTCTTACATAATTACTTCCACAAGTAGTCAGGAAGAAACTGTGATTTATGTCTTGACTGCTCAGTAAATCACTGTGGGAGCCCATGCCCTGTCTGTTTTATACTCACTGGGAATGGCCTCTGGCCACCAACAACACCAACTGCCAAGGTTTTCTGTCTCTGACAGACTCACTGGCAGTTTGGGCTTGGGTGATGAATTTTGAAATGTGATTGTCCTGTAAAGCTGGCTTGGAGCATGCACAGTCAAAGAGCCAGTCCAAGGCTGGAGGAGTTGAAAGCAGGTCCTGGCCTTGTAGAGAAGAAAAGGCACTCATGCCCAACATGCAATGGCTGGTAGGCTGGTGGCACACACACACATGTGCCTTGCTGGGTTTGGGAAACTGCTAAAGGAATGAGTTATTTTGGGAGGAGTTATTCTCAACTCCATAAATACATCCAGGAACAGATACACAAGCTTTGCTGAGCGTGTTGGGCAGTCTGGAGACTCTCTCTGTCATGAGGGATTAACGCACTGGGTGAGGTACTCTGGCCCATGGAGCTTTCCAGGGGTAGTGTACAGGATGGACTGGGAGACCAGTGCACATCTGCCAGTACAGTGACTCCAGTGCTAGTGTGATCCCTGGGCAAACCCTGTGGGCAGCACTGCCCTTGGGGACAGAGTCCTGCTGCTGACAGTCCCTGGGTTTGGGCTGCAGCATGTGGGATGTTCCCAGCTGTGCCAGCTTCTCTCCAGTGACAGCACAGCCTGATGGGGACAGTTCCTTGGGGCAGGGAGTGCAGAGCCTGGCTGGAGCATTCAGGAGAGCTGGGTAATGGGTGCTTCAGCTTAGAAGCTATTAGGCTTGGAAATCTGCATGAGGTATCTATAACAGACACACAAAAAGCAGTACAGGATGCATTACAAGTGTCTAAATCCTTCCTGGCCTCCAGCTGCTGTACCAGGGTTCTATTTTGTGTCAACCAGCCAGCCCTGTACAGATGTGTTGTGTACCCTAGGGCATCTCAAATGGTACTGGACACCTTTGCTTAAGCAACTGAATCCCACCCTAAGTGGTTTGCTCAAGATCATATATAAAGCCTCTGTGATAACAGGGCCCAAGTCCAGACCTCTTCACAGGCTATCTGGCATTTTGATGATTGGAATTTGCCCTGTCTCAATAATGACTACATCCACATGGTGGGTTTGGTTGGATTTATTTTCTGCGTTCCTTATTTTTGAATAATTTGACTAGCCAAGGGTCATTAAAGGAAGTTTTGCAGTGGGTAACAAACATTTCTCCACAGTGTATCTCATATACGAGGAAAGAATCAAAGTCTTTTCACCTACCTTTATTAGGCTTTCTTTATTTTTGTTTCAGCTTTCAATGTCATTATGTCTTCAGTGCTGGAGGGAAATGCACATGCTATTTTAATATCCCTATGCTGAGTCTTACCCTAACTGTGTGGCTGCTTTGGGTTGTTCATTCTGCTTTTTGAGAAAACGTCCATGAAAGCCTTCAGCATGAAAATCATATGAGACAGAACAAGAGGGAGAGAAACCCCAGATGGAAATAAAACCCCATGGGCAGGTGGAGTTTAGGAAAGCATCCTCATGTGTGGCAGAAGACTTGATGGAAGTGTCAGTAAGACAGAAAGTTCAGACAATAAGTCCAGAAATTCCTCTGGCATGCAGTGGGTGCAGTAAGGTTTTCAAACTGGCTGTTTAGTGTGGGGCTTTCTGGGGTCTAAAACATTTCCGTGCTGCATATTTGGAGCAATAGCTGACAGTCAGGACAGCCTGGGATCTCAGCTGTCACTTTGAGAAATTAGTGGGCTGCTGAGAAAAGTAAGAAAATGAGAGGCCTGGAATGGAGAGAGGGAATAAACTGAATTGGGAACATGAGCTCGATAGTTTGTCATACCACATTGGGTGAGACTTGTATTGGGTAAAAAACCTGCTGAAAACAATTACCTGAAAAAAATGAAGCTGCTCAGATTTCTGCTTTATAAGTTTCTCCTCTGATTTAAACATGCTCCCCATCCATTCTGTGAGTGCTGTGTCCAGTCTAATGAGGCCCCCTCAGTTTCTCTTGTTTGGGCAGCCGTCCGAAACCTCTCCTATCGAGAAGGGCCTTTTCAGCCTCAGAGACTCCCGAGGGATTTGGGGGCAGAGAAATACAGAGTTCAGAGGAGCAGCAACTACTTGTGAGAGTTAATGAGGGGAAATGAACTCATTTGTGATACTTGTAAACTTGAAACCCAGTTACAGAGAACACAGAGAGGGCTGGGGCATCCAACTGCTTGTAACACAGATGTACTGATCTGGGAAGAGGTGAGCTGCTGGCTCTGGAGACCCTGACTGTGCACAGAGCCCTGTTTCTGGTTTAAATGGGATTCCTTTGAAATAGAGTCCAAGTCATGATAAAAAAAAAATCTATGTGCCCTTTCCAAACATCCTGTCCCAGAGCTCAGACACTGACAGTGTGCTTTGTATCCTAATGGTGCTTTGTACTCTCAGCTTGTGAAACCCTCTGAGCCTTTAGCCTGGCTTCCCACTGTGGCTGCTCTTCATGGAATAGCACTGATTTACACCAGTCTAATCCCTTACCTTTGTGACAGGTACTGCAGAGAGCTGTAAGTACTAAAAAAATTGAAAAAGCTTCATAGCCCACTACTCAGTGTCTCATGCTTTAGGTAACTTCATTGCCACATTACATTTCAGCAATTTAAAAAGCAAACATGGAGCAGTCAAAGGAACTGTACTGGTTTGTTCCCAGTCTTCCCCAGAGCAGCATCCCCCTCCTATACCCCTTTCTCTTTGATCCCTAAAAAGCCATCTATGGCTTTAAATAAACTGTAAGTGGGGACACGACTCTGCTTGATGTCTGGTCTGCAATGGAAGTAAAGTGTCACTTCCAATTTTGTGTGGGTGCAGAACAAAGACGCCTGTGACCAATCCACTGTACAGTGCACTAGTTCTGTTTGAACAGGGACCTTTGGTGAGAAGCATATTTCAAAGGGCTGGGGAAGCAGATTTTAAATGCTGTCAAAGAGAAATTATTTTACCTTTTCTAATTCCCATCCATGGTACCTTGTGTTCCTGCCTCATGGGCACTGTGCAATAACCTTGCACAGTAGGTGGGGCAGTGCGCCAAGGATGGCTTTGGTTCTGTAGGGCGCCATCCCAAGACACAAATTGGCCCATGTTAAATCAGCCTAAGGGCTGCACACAGGGGTGTTTGCAATGCAGGAAGTGTTGAAACAGAAGAGCCAGTAGGCAGACTGCAGCACTCCTCATTTACCAACAGCAATGCCCAGCCACATTTATCTAACCAACTTCAGCCACTGCTGTCAGTACCAAATGAAACAGCACTAGGTCTCTGTGAGATAATACTATCTGTGTAGCTGTTTCGCAACATTTTTTCAAAAAGAGTGCAACAACCAAGGAAGGGTTTTATTAAAATTAGTCCCAGATTTACTATGAATAGGAGTTTAGCCAGGTTTCGTACATGCTAGCAGAAAAAAAACCTATTTTCCTATCAAATAACAAAGTGGTTGAGTAAGGAATTGAGATAAATTGTTGGGATGACTTCCAATTGTAGACTGTGGTGAGTAAATGAGGTAGGTCATGCCTCTCTGACAGTCTGGGTTTCAGTTTCACATCAGGCAGTTCTGTATTGCCGTGTCTGTCTCTTCTGCACCATTTACTTCATGTACTGTATGTACATCCTTCCCTCCCCCCACTTCCACTCTTCCTTGTACATATTTAATCATAAAATCTCTCTGCTATTCTTGTTCCTTGTATTTGACACGTGCTTTATCCAGGCTTCTGCCTCTGGGAGCTGGTCCTTGATAAAAAGGGACAAAGCAGACCATCAAGCTACCATGCTTTGTACATGGCATTATTTTTTCCATCTGTCAAAATTAAATGGCACTTGGGATTTTCCCTCAGCCTGTCAATATTTTCAAAAAATTCGGGGCTGTCTAATGAAACTCAGGGAAAGTAGTTGTAGTAGGTGTACAATGACATTCTCTTGCATGTTGTCACGGTGTCACATAGCTCTTTCTCTTTTTCTCTTTTTTTTTTTTTTTTTTTTTTTTTTTTTTTTTTTTTTTTTTTTGGCTTTTTGAAGATTGATCCACAAAGAGGATTACTATCACTGCTCACTGCAGCCCTGTCACTGCTGTTGCACACCTCTACCTCAGTCACCAGCCTGCCCAAATAGGCTCCTGTCTTTCAGACTAAGCATTTTTAGCATCCATTTAAATGTTTGACATAGAGAAGGCATTTGGGGTTTCCACAGCCTTGGCCTTGCTGGGATGCAAGTGGGCATCTTGGGCTCCATCTGGGACAGGATTTCACCACCTTCCAGCTGGAAGTGACCACTGCAGACTCCCTTTCCTTTGAAGGCTGCTCATCTCTAAAATAAATGGTCGTTTATTTCCAGGGCATGAAGGCTCAAGGTTTTCTGCTTTTCCTTCCATCTCTGAGCAGTTTTGATAGACAGTGTGTGAGATCAGTACATCTCTCTCTTCCATTTGATTATGCACATCCCTCTCTTCATTTTCCCACAGCACCAATGAGGACAGGGATAAAATAACACTGTTCTCCCATTACACTGTCACGAAGTCAAAAACTGACACTGAGTTTATAAGCTATTTTTTAGCTAAAAGCAGAAGATGGTCAAAGCTTTTAAGAAGAGATGCCATGTCTCTCAATTAAAGGTGCATGTTCAGGTGCTTTCTTCATCCCATTTTCAGTTTTGAAGGGAAATTTCAGTAGCAGACGCAACTTCCAGAGACACACAAACAAGTGCAGTAAGACAGAGAAATATAGGGTCACACATATCCTTTCTAGGTGAATTTCTCCCTGTCATTGCCACAACCATGTCCATCCTTGCTCCAGCTGCCACCTCCTTGGCCACCCTCTCTGGCAGAGCCAGAAGCTCCAGATGCGTGGCTCAGCCCTGCCACCAAGTGCTGGTGTTATTCTGGTTGGAGCACAAATACAGCACTGCACTCACAGGGCAAATGATAATCTATTCCTTCATAGCTGATGGATGAAGCACATGGACATGGAAGAACAAACACTGAATTTTCACAATTGTCTTAACTCTGTGTATGTTGAAAGGAATTGGGGTGGTTCTCCTGGGGCAGCAGATGGCAGGGTCACTTGGGAATAATACCCATTGGATTCTTGTATTTGTGGCCACTGCTTATAGAGGTCACTAATCCTGAAGCTTGGCTGCTCCCTGCGGGGGTCACTAAATGTGTTGGTTTGGGTTTTGGAAATCAAGCACAGTATGTGCTAAGTGTTCTAACAGGAAATTCATGTGTAGTATTTTAATATGTATTACATCTCAGATGCTTGACAAGACAGGCACATAGATGATGAATGTAATTTCTCAGTAAAATTCAGCAGATATATCTTCAGGGTTTAACTCAATATCAAAGCGAGAAGGCAGCATTGCAAGTAAAGCAGTGAAAATTACACTCCTCAACTATTTTCCATGAAGTGATAGTAATTATTAGATAAGTAATAATGATTTGTGCCAATGCAGTCAGTACAGAGTGATAGTTCCCTAGGTTGTTATTTGGGCTTGTGGGTAGAACTTGCTGTAAAATGCACATTAAATACTATGGGATTATTGCAGTTCTGCCTGCTTTAACAGGTCAGAATAGGGCAGTTCTTGCTGATGGTTTGCAGGCTTTTCAGATACCAGTTGTGCTAGGACAATGACATGGTTACTATTTTAGGCAGTGGGTTACTTGAATGTGACTTGTATTTCTATTTGCGTTAAAAAACATTGCAGTCTTTTCAAGCAGTTATTAGTCTGTATTATAACAACTGTGTCTAGCTTTTTGAAATGCAGAGCCCTGGTAAACAGAAATATAGAATTGCCAGGCTAAAAGCAAAATCTTTAAATAAAACATCAATATTTATGACACAGTCAGTAGTTCTTCTGAAATAAACAAGAATAAAATCTTGTGTAAAAGGATCGGGAAGGCTGGAAACACTAGTGAAAAACAATAAACATAATATAGTTACGATATAAAGCTTGTATAACTCAGGCCTCAGTTCTTCTAAGAGCCCCAGCACTGTCACCTGGGGCTAAGCAAAGGCTTCAGACAAATTAAGTGAGTGATGCACTGTTGGGCAAAAGAAGGGTCAATGAGAGGATCCTGTTCTGCAATTCTTGTTTTGCAGCTGGCACACAAATACCATGGCAGTTGAGGCATTACATTTCTCTTACCTTCCTCCTTTTTGTTTCCATTTCTCACATTCCATAGAATCATCACAGAATAAAAGAATGGCCTGGGCTGGAATGGACCCTAAAGATCGTCTCGTTCCAGCTCCCTTGCCATGGACAGGGACATCTTCCTCTCAACCAGGTTGCTCAAAGACCCATTCAACCTGGCCTTGAACACTTCAAAGTATGGGGCAACCACCACCCAGCTTCTCTGGGCAACCTGTTCCAGTGGCTCACCACCCTCACAGTATTCTAGCCTGGACCCACCCTCTTTCAGCCTAAAGCCATTCCTTGTCCTGTCACTACGTGCCTTTGGTAAAGTCTCTCTCCAGCTTTCTTGAAGGCACTGAAAGGCAGCTAGAAGATCTTCCTGGAGCCTTCTCTTTCTCCTCCAGGCTGAACAACCCCAAATGTCTCATCCTGTCCTCATATGAGAGGTGCTTCAGCCCTCTGATCATCCTCATGGCCTTTCCATGGACTTGCTCCAGCTACACCTTAGGGAAAAAAAAAGGGTAACACCAGTAAGGATCTACAGGGTTGACCGAGTTGTCGCCTATTGTTGCCAAATGGTGGGGTGCTTGGCAATGCCTCTGCCAACGATGGCCAGCTCCTCTGAAATGAGAGTGGCAGGCTGGAACAGCCTATTTTTAGGGTACATACAGTCAAGTGGAGCAGGAAGGAAAATAGACAATGAAATGATGGTCCTGAGATTTCCTATCAAAGGAATATCACTGTGTTCTGCTTCCTTCTCTTGTGTCAGGTCACCAGAACTGGTACTGGGTCTTATTTTCTTCTTTCTTTACTTGAGAAGGTAAAATAGAGGGGAGGCAGAAATATTCATACTGCTCCTGCTTAAAAGCTAACTTTTATGTGGTCCAAGTCAGCTTTGAAATTGAAACCTCTCTGGGATAATGAAACAGAAGAGGCTGATTTCCTATTTAGACTGATATTATTTGGCTGGGGGCTGTCTTTACTCAAGAGTAATTTGGGTAAGTGACAGACAGCCGTGACCTTGATTTACTTTGTAACAGTTTGGGTTGAAATGGAAGAGTATTGAAATTTAGATTTTTTTCGAAAATTTCAGGGACATCATTAAAGAGGAGGACTTTCCGTTCTTCCTTTCAGTATGCTCTGTGCTGTTAAAAATAGCAGAGGAAATAGATGTGTGACATTCATCTGCTGACTCCTTCACGTCTGTTACTAGACTTGATTGCATTTAAAGACTAGTCAGAGCAGGAAAGTAGTCCAGGACTCTCAGTTTACCTCTGAAGGATTCTCAAAATGGGAAACACCCATTTATATGATAAAATACATTCGTTAAACTGTGCTTGTGGGAGGCATAGTACTAGAGGAAAGAAGATAGTGGATTTCCTGAACAAGGTGCACTTGCTAAGGCAAGTGGAGAATTCATATAATATGGAACATATTCTGCCCCATTTGCTTTGGAGGTACCCCAAGGTATGCTGAAATGCATATATTAGGGCAGTAGTGCTACTTGATGATTTTATGATCATCAAATAGCACTACTTGATGATGCTACTTATTTGAGAACTGATCTTCAATTCAGTCATGCAAAAACTTGAAACAATCTGCATTCACCAAGTAAAACAGTTAGTTAATATCAGTATAATATTACATAGGGAAGGGAAATGATGGGAGAGGCGGGAAACCTTCCTTTTCTTCTGACCGAAAGGATTTCTGCCTCTTTGAGAGTGCTGAGAACTCTGAATAAAGTTCCAGCCCTAATTTATTTCTGTTGGGATCTTCCCACCACCCAATCTCACACATTGTTTGCCTGTTCTTTCTTACAGGAATGAATTTGTTTGCTTTCCTGCAAAAACACCTCACAACCAGGAATGAGCATGGAACTTGTCAGGTCTGGGAGCTGTTATAACCAGGCAGCAGTCTGCCAGCATTCCCATCTGTAGATTAAAACAATACTATTGCTTAGAAGAACCAAAGTAAAATGAGAAAGCTGTGTTCAAAAGTTTCATCAGGAAATAAAATCCATAGGCATTTGAGCTCCAAAGTGCTGACCCATGAGAAGCAGATTTAGGAAGAGAAAACAAAACACAAAATAAATTGTCATATTAACCAAAGAAAACTAAAAAGTAAGAGCTTCATGTGGATTTATAGACTTGTCCTTTACTCTCTGAAATGTTTTTTGCCTTTTCAGAAAATCCAGAGGACGCTTCCCTTTCCCATGGCAAGGGGACCACCACTGGCACAGGGGCAGTCAGCCGGTAGATTCCCAGTGAAAATTTTACCTCTCTGTCCTAAATGGGAGTGGCACTGATTGATTTTTAAATTACTTTGTTCATCTTAAATTTGTAGGTATATTATTATATAGAACATAATCAAATTATTCTGGCAAATTCGGGGAGGGAACTCAAAAATTATGGGGATTGGATGCAGGGGACAGGCAACAGCAGGGTCCTTTTTTTTCCTTAACAAGCTGGCTTAAACACTTATTTCATTTAGAAATGAAATATGAATGTGGTGAATTAGCACACTTTCTTCTTTTTTGTCTTTTGATCTAATATATGATGTATAATCAATGTTTCTCCAGCAATGTTATTGATGCTGCTACGTGTATGTAGGATCCCCCTTTGCTAATGACTGTGATATCCCTACCAGAGCAGACAGAAAACTGAGTGATGAGTGATGGCAGAGGACACGGTCTTTTGTATTTATGTGGATGTCCACACTGGCAGAGCTTCTGAGATGGTCCCACATCCCTATCCACCACAGTCACTGCTCCTCAGTCTTGGGTTCACACTGCCTGTGCCACAGACCTCGTCCTGCTCCATGCCTGGAGAGGATGAGTGCAGTCTGGCAGGGCTGTGATGTGGAGAAAGAGGACCTGCAGAGATATTTTTTAGAAGACAGAGTGAGAGACTGTAGTGGAAATCCTGCCTTTCATGAGTGTGTAATGTTGTTCTGTCCCAGCTGACAAGAGATGTCAGGGGTTTAATTCTAGCTCATTCAGAAAGGCTTTGCTGTTTTGATAAGAATGTGTTACCAGCCCACGTGCAAAGCACAGGTCTGAAAAAGAAGGGGGAGGGAGTTATGAATAAACTCTGAAGGCAGGGTTTTACCGACTTCCTTCAACTTCCCACTGACGTCTTGTCTCTAGCACAGATTTTCTGTGCTAGAGACCTGATGCACCAACATGTTCCTAATTCAGAGGGCTGATGGGGGTTTCACTGTTGAAAGACCTTTCCAGTCCTCTTCCATGTGAGACATGTCTAGCTTACAAAGCAGTGCCATTGCATGACGGGTGTGACATAGCACTACCTCTTTTAGAGGAGGCTGCATAAGTTTTGTGACGCTTGTACAGCCAGCCCTGTGTCAGGCACTCACCTGCAATCAGCACTGCGGCGAGGGTTACACTCAGAGCGTGCAGGCTGTGTCGGCAGGTAGCACAAAAACCAGTCAGAGCACATTTGCTAATGCAGTCATATCACAAGATCACAGAATCATTTCTGTTGGAAAAGACGTCTACAATCATGGGGTCCAGCCATTAACCTCAAACTGCCAGGTGCACCACTAAACCATGTCCCTAAGTGCCACATCTGCACTTCTTTTAAATTACTTATCCCATCGGCCCTTTTACTTGTGCAGTATTTGATACGTCTGCAGCCTTTCTGGAAGCGGGGAGAGATTCAGAATGGAAGTCTGTGTTTATATCTGCATGTAGCTCTGTGTCTATATAACAGGTACACGGAGGCGTATGTTATACATATGCATGTGCACACAGGCTGCTGTCTCCTGGCAGTGCCGTGGCTGCCGCTGCGAGCATGGGAGCGTGCAGGGAAGGCTGCCGAGCCCGGGAGCCGCCATCCCTTCCGCGCCCCAGCGCCACTGCTGGGGCTCATCGCCGCCACCCTGGTACCCTCTGGCTGCCCCGGGGGTGGGCAGGCTCGGCACAGTCCCCTGCGCTCTTCCGCCAGAGGAAATGCAGGTAAGGGGGGACGGCCCGTGGCAAGCAGCAGGCCCCGCGCTGCGGCGGGCCGGGAGCTGCGGGCTCCTGCAGCCGCCAGCCAGGGCTGACCGTGTTTTCCAAAGGCCCCCTCAGTGATGCTTAAAGGCTGAGGAGAGCGGAGGAGCATTAGGAGCGTGTGCGCTGGGTGCTTTGTAGCAGCCGGGAGTGCTGGCCGAGGGATTTTGCTGCAGCATCCTTCCCACTAGTCAGGGGGGAGCAAAGGAGCTGAGAGGTGAATGATGTGTACCAGGGGAGCGCTCCCGAGGTACCTGCTCGCTGGTGATGCCAGTGGAGCTTGCAGGGATAGAAACGAGACAGATCTCAGCCCTGCAGCTGGGTCTCCTGGTCTGCAGCAGGCGCAGGGTTATTAAACCTCGATAACACTGTGTAAGAGCAAAGTATTTTTGTAAGAACCGACAGTTGTGCAGGAGCCAGAATCGCCTGGGTCCTCCAGATGACCTCGTCCCAGGTAGCTCTGCTTGGGATCCTTTTTTATTACAGAAGTAGAGTTGGTGTCTGATGATGTCACACTCAGGAGGAGGGAAATAAAAAAAAAGAAAAAAAAAAAGAGAGATTGCAGTCTTAATGTAAGGAGGATGCAGCAAACCACAGATAGAGTCCTCTCCTCTAAGGAAGATGAGGTGAAAGGCAGAGCCCTTTGGAGGGTCTCTCTCTCCCTTCCACTTCGGAGAATAAGACTGCCTTCTGTAAACGGAGCTGGTTGTGTAATGCATTATACATCACAAGGTTAGACCTCTTCTGATTTCTTAATGGAAAGGCTATTTTATTTCTCAAGTGGGTGCCAGCAGGGATGCTGGAAAAGCACAGAGACGCATCCTCCGTCCCACACTGCACACAGTCAACTGCAGACCAAGAACTTGCCGAAGAGGAGTGAGGACCAAATCTGGAGCCAATGCAGGGGGAGAGGAGCAGCCTCAGCTTTTTTAGCAAGTGAATGGGGAGGGGAGAAGGGTAGTATGAGCAGTGATGTCATTTTTAACTGGTTCCTCACAGAGCTGGGGAGTGAAGTTAAAGGAAAAACCTGCAGTCTCAGAATGGCTCTCAGCCTTGACTGGAGACTCTAAATGACTGAGGGTCCCCACAATGGTAATTAATTTTCTTTCCTATGCAGAACTGTTCTGTTATTTTGGGTCAAACAGAGGGCATTTATTTTCTCTCTTTCTCTCTCTCTCTCTCTCTCTCTCTCTTCTGTGTGTGTGTGTATGTGTTTTGAGGGTTTTACTTTGCTGTTGCCTCTGGTTTGTTAAATACCTTGCAGGTTATTTGAAGTTTTTCCTGGGTAGTTTGAGAATTTTTCTCTGATGTGGGAATTCATGTCATTACAGGAGAGTTTAGCATGCAGCGTTTCTGCTACTCATCAGGAGGGGAGATGCAGAGGTTGCCAAGCACACAGCATTCTGCACAGGAAATGTACTTTTAAAATCACAGGTGGAAAGAAAGGGACTTGACTGGCATTTGCTGTTGTAATGGATGGCATTAATGTTGCTTGTAGGAGGCAAAAAGACTTCTGGTCAACTATATAGATAGAAATGAATTTTGCTTGGGTGATAATTTTTATGCTTTTGATTGACAGGTTTTTATTATGAGCATTTTAATTCTTGTGGCACTGAATGGAAAATGTCAACATGAGAGATTTTGGCTATGTGAGACAGTATATGTATATATAGTTCTTCTTGGCATGCATTAACTACTTGTGTGCTGCTCCCTCCACTGCATTTGCCCTGTTGCTGTCTTCCGTGGAAATCAGTGGGATGCCAGGCTGTGCTGTGGACAGAGGGTTATTTTGCCTCTGGTTCCTGGAATCAGCAGAAGCAGTCAAATCATTTTTAGATAAATAAGTTTGTCAAGACAGGTCCATCAAGGGTAAAGTGTCTTAGCCCAAATGGCGAGCAGTGAAAAGCATACCCAGTTTATATTTCCAAGTATTCAGCTACTGGTATCACTGGTACAGTTTGGGTTTGTGGTTGTTGTGATGATGCTGGTCCAAAGGCAGAGGGTGTAATGCCAAAAGTCCATTTGTCTGTGGAAGGCTTGTCACATTCCTGTCTGGGATCCCATTTCCCAGTGGTGAGACTTGCTTGTCTTTTCACCCAGGAGGACACTCAAGACAGCTAAGGAAGCCAGACTGCAGTTTTGCTTACTAGGAACTTAGGATGTTCATGTGATAGCCAGAGACCTCCTGCTGTAGTTTGTCATGACAACTGTGAGCTCAAAGATGGGAGATCTGGGCTCAAGAATGAAAGAATGAAAGAGGCAGAAAATAAACAGGAACATAGTGATTCCTTCTGAATATGAAATGTTCCTTCGGGAAGTTCCTACTGTGGCTGAAGGCTTGAGGAATCCATTGCTGCCCTAGAGAAAGCTCTCACTGAAGAGTAGCTGGGAGAAATAAGCCTCTCTTTTAGCAGCTATTGTGAAGATGCCGGCAGCCATCAGAGGGGCCATTTTGGACTCCTCCCCCTGCAACATGCCATGGTGCAGAGGAAGAGTGAATCTGGTAACTTCTTCTGCCAGTCCTCTCAACATTAGTGTTAGTGTAGGAACATGTAACTCAGACACAAAAGCCAGGCTTTAAAAATGGCATGTTCCTCTCAGCGTGGTTTTCATCCAGATGTATGCTTGCCTTCACTAACAGTGCTTAAGTGGGGGGCAGTGTGCCTGGCAGGTGGAGGGAATGGTTAACAGGCCGTACTGAACTAGTCACCATGGCATATGGAAGCTTTCCATCTCCTTAATGCCAGGCTGAATCTGCTGCTGTGGATAGGCAACTTTGTTTTCCTGTGATTTTAGCATGGCTCCCTTCACCAGAAGGAAATAAATACATTTTTTTAAAGGGGAGCAAAGAACTGTGCATCTGGAATAAGCAGCAATTCATCATCCTCCTTTGGAGGCTTAGGCATTCCCACTTTCCCCACTGCTGGTATGAAAACTAGTTCTGGATTTTTGGGCCAGGGCACTAGTTCTGTCATTTTTGTCTCAGATCAGTTTATATGAGATGAAAAGTTGCAAATTTACGGCACTAGAGATGCAGTCTGATATCCAAAGAAGAGGGGAGCTGCATGTGACTGCAGCCGGCATGCCCGCTTCTGCAGCCTTCCCCCTTAGGAGCCAGCTGACTTTGCAGCAGGGAAGGTTAGCAAGACCTTTCCAAGCACAAAGAGGAATAAAGCACTGGGACAGGCTCCTATGGAGTTTATAGGATGCCCTTCTTTTAGGCTTTTTAAGAATAATAAAATTGGGGTGAACTAAAAATACTTAGTCCACTTTATAGTAGTGGAATTACACTTGGCTTTGCATTTTGGCATTTTTAGGACAGGTTTGGTCACATGTCAGTCAAAATTCACTATAGGAAACATTTTCTGTGTCAGGAGATGGATACTTCATTTGCTGTTAATTTTAGCTGTGTTTCAGAGTTGGAAAAGTCATAGACCAGACAATTCTTACATGGTTCCTTCCTGCCCTCCATTTCTACTGCAGCCTTAGCCCCACTGAGCTCCTACCACCAAAGGCATGAGAATGGTTCAATGCCTCAAACCGTTCAGCTGTAAAGCTTTGTACTGCTGCTGTCAGCAAAAGCATTACTGATGTGTCAGTGATGGACATGATTGTTAGGGAATGGGACCCAGGGCACAGACGTGACTGCAAAGGTTGCAGTATCTTTCTGGACTTCAGTGAGCTTTGAATTTTACCATTAGTTGGCAACTGTGTTTGCTTACATCAGGCTCTGGACAAAATCACATTTGGTTTGGAGTGGTCTCTTGGAGAGTGCTGGGGCTGTGGAGCATTAGGGAAACAGACCTCACCTGAGTGATGTAGCTGACCACTGCTCACAAGTGCTCACATTTTTCATACTATAACTGTGACCCAGCGTGACTTTCAATCTACACTGTAACCCTTCTGCATGCTTATGTACTGTTCCAGTTGTTCTCATCTTGCATGGTCTTCTCAGGGGAGGACAACATACCCTCCGTGAGAATGAACTCAACCTCACAGGTGTGTCAGAGAGGTATTTTATGGTGCATGCAATGGTGATCAAAGTTAGAGAAGCAGATAACAAAGAGGACCAAGGCTGGGTACCAAAGGGATGAAAATCACATCTGTCCTAGGAAAGGACCCTTCTCAGGGATGCAGAAAAAGTGCAAATAACTCTTTGTGAGTGTGTTTGGGGAAAAGAAGGGAAAACAAGAACTTCCCAGCCCCAAATTTAGCAATTAGTTCAGCTCTGTGCATATGACCAAGAAACACTAAGGTCAAACGTCTAATTGCATTTAGCCATTGTCATCTGAGTAATTATCTTTCCCTGGCATTTAAACAGGGTAAAAGTGAAGTGGGTTTGGACTGTGATACTCTGATAAGTCAGAAACTAGGCAACCTCCATGGCTTGCTAGCAGGGCTATCTCCTCTCCTTTGGGCTCTCTTGGTAGAGTAGGCAGTGGTTATATTCCTCTGGGATAATTTTTTTAGGCTACTTGTTTTGGAAAAATTTTTGTAACTATCCACATAATCCAGATATAACTCTAAAGCACTGTGCTGTTTTCTGTCAATAATCGAAGGAGAGGGGTAAGACAGTGGGAGAAAAGGTGAATTCCACACAATCTCTTCTTGTTTTGGGAAGGACCAGTGTGTTCTTCCACTTTGCACAGCAGTGCTGCACATCATTTACCTTGTAATCATAATAGTATATAATCTTCATAATAGAGATAATCTTCGTATGCAACTGCAGATTTCAAATTCTTCCCTGTTTTTAGTGTGAATTTCATTTGATGGCATGAGAAAACTGGTTTTTTGTGTCCCTACCTATTTACCTCCACATAACCTCACTGCTTGCTATCAGAGCCAAACTTTTGATAAGAAGAAAGGTGATGCACCAATGTCAGAATATGCAGATTCACATCTCACAGTTGCACCGCATTTTTTGTGTACCTGACAGTTTTTGGGTTTTTTTGGCACAGCACAAGCAATCAAAATTTATCATCCAAATTAAGACTGTAATTATATTTTGATAAAGATCTGGCAATTCAGTGAGAATGAAATTTAAAGGGTTGCCGGGATACAGATGACTCTGGATTATGGGGAAGCGTTTGCATGTGGAATTCTAATAAGACAAGGTTGTTCAGCATCCTTATCTAGACTTTTCCAATAGTGTCTGATAACACAGACAATCAAGTACTTGTTTCTTTGCTATTATCTGGCAAAGTGATTAAAGATACAAGGCTGCCTTTTATGAATGAAAAGGCAACATGCTCGACATGGAGTGTCACAGATGTGTCCCCCTGTTGGTACACAAAATAAGTGAGGGGATAGGGTGCTGACTATACCCACACTACTGAGCCTGCCAAAATAAACTTTTCTTGAAGTTCCCTAGGGTCTCAGGATTGCCAGGGAACCTGTGTGGGTGCAAGCAGTGCTTTCCTGGGAGGTGTGAGCCCTGCCCAGATGTGAGCTGCTGGGAGCCTCCTTTTGCAGGGCTGGGTTGTCAGTGGGGGTGAGAGCTGGAGGACATGTCAGGGATAGGTGGGGGCTATCCAAATACACTAGAGTTTGCTGTCCAGGCAGGATGGCCACAGAAGTAATGGCACCATAAAGCTGGGGCAGGTGCCCAACAGCTTGATTGAGCCCACAGCTGCCAAAGGGAAGGTCCTGGCTCTTATGCAGGTACCTTCTTCTACCAGTCCAGCAGATGAGTAAAGCTCAGCCTCAGTGCTGCAATTTGATGAAGGAAGAGCTATAGCACTTTCTCAAGTGTCTGGTCTGTATGTGACATTAATTAGTTATTATGGAAAGTTATTGCTATTCAATAATGTGGCCTGCTGACGAGGTATTATTCACTGCCTGTGCTATGGTAGCACTCACAGACCTTGGAGGGCTTCACCTGCTGTGCTCCTGACAGCCTGCAGTGTGAGCCAGCTGATATCCCACACCTGTATCCCAGGGTTTCTGCTGTGCAATGGGCCAGCAGCGAGGCCAGTGCGGGGTTTGTGTTATCACCTTGCTACAACCCTGCTCCAGACTGCCTGCTTCAAATGCAGGCATGGTAAGGGAGGCTGCTAAGGGAAGGATCAATTTTCCCTTGCATTTAGTTTGTCCCAGACCCTGACTCAACTCCACCCTACCAAAGCCCTTTTACTTTCAATGTCTAACTCCAAATGCTGAGATGAACCTGCAATAATTATTACAACCTGTCCATCAGTGGTTTAGGAACTTAATTGTAGCTCATGGTTGTATTTTTACTAGAGATCAGAACAGTTCTGTGACTTTACAGCTTTTTCAATTAACTGTGAAACAGTGAGTGTGTCATATAACAATGTAAAAAAACCAAGGTTTGGTGATGTGAACTGAATTCCTGCTGAAGTGAGTTCTTCCCAGGTTTTTGGTGACTAAATTTTATTTTCAAGATGTTTTTTCATCATCTGTAAGAAAGGGACTTGACTTGCACTTGGGCAGTTTGAATGGCAGGAAGAGCAGATGTTATTCAGGAGGACTGGGTTAATTAGCATTTTGGGAAGGCAGAGTACATTGGAGATGCTGTAGCTGTAATATGAGAAAAATTACTGTGATACCTTGAATAGCCTTTTAAACACAAGGTGTGCAGTGCTTAAATGGTAGTCTCCTCAAATTCAACCAGCACAAACAGTAACGTGCTTTCTTTTTCCTTCTGTAATGCACATGGACACGTGATGCCAATCTTAGACAACTCCAAAACTCCAACATTATAGTCCAATCCAAATATTGTGATTTTCTGTAAACATCAAGACTTGCCAGAGCAGAGGCTCAGTCACTGGATTGGTATCACCAGCCTGGGTAGTAATAGTGCCATGGGGAAAAGGTGTTCATCCTGAAAATGTGCCTCAGGATCTCCAGTTCTGGCATGTATTGAAGGCTCAATACTGGTTCTTTGGAGCAGTTTAGGACTGCCTTGTCTTACATCCTAAACCTGCCTTTCATAATTTTTCACTCTTTCAATGTTACAGAAGTCCAGCAAATACCTGAGACGAAAGCAGTTCTCCCAAATTTGATAAAATCTTTTGTCTTGAGTTGTTCTGTCTCAACATATGACTGCCCCTTTCTGCCTTGGCAGGTGTCAATTCATATGAGGCAAAATTTAAAAAAAAAAAAAAAAAAGCAAGCCTGTAAGTTGTACACAACTGCATAAATGTAGCAGAAAGTGTTTAGCCTACTCTACATTACTGATGTGTCAGTGTGGTTTACTCTAGTCCCATGCTCTGAATTTGCACTGACTTTCTACTTTCTATAATTCATGCAGTTTTTCCTCTGCATTTTCTGTGGTGCCTCTTCATAACACCTGCACTTACTGGCAACTTTTCAGGAATCATCTTCTCTGCCCTGATCCTTTCAGTAAGCCTTGCTTGTTATCCAGACCAGTTGTCCTGCCCTGGAATGGCCTTGTTGCAGTCTCTTATCCTCTCTGGAGGAAGGTGATTACATGACCTAGGCAGCCTATGAGTCCCAGGTTGTTTCTGGTGCCAGCATCAGAGTGAAGTCTCCATGGGATTACTGGAAACTTTTTTTGGAGTCAGGCAAAGTCCTGCCTTGATCTTTTGGCAGCTGTTTGAACAAAGACACTGTGCAGTTGGTGGTACCTCCAAGAGGTGCAATAAACTTTATTTATATTACGAATTGTGGTCTGTGGGCTATCAGAATAAGATTTGGCAAACAAAGCAACCCTGAAGAGCTTGGGACCCCGTGAAAAGGGTTTCAGCTTTCCTGGGTGGAAATTTGTACTTCCTGGGAAGAGGTATTTACTTAGTAGGTCAAGTGGGGAAGCTTAAGGAGAGGAAATTGCAGTCAATGAAGAGTATAAACTATAATGCCCCACACTTTAAAATTCCTTTCACGTGGTCTGAATCAAAAAGCTTGTGTTCCCTATAACAAGTCTGAATAAATATACTGAAGCTGTTTTTCTTCACAATTCATTTCTGCTTGTGCAAAGGTGTGGGACAAAGTTCTGAAAACAGTATGATCTTTGACCAGTATAACTGTGCCAGCCAAAGCCATTGCTACCATTTATCAGCATCATGTACTTTTTAAAGAATATGGAGGTGCAAAGAGTAGACTGACTGCTAAAATGCAGTTCTGTCAGCATGGCTGCAGCTGCTTCGCCAGTATAATGTACTGTACAAAGACAGAAGTCATTTTGTTGCATTAAAGCCTGAAGAACTTTCACAGTTTGAGAGTGGGAAATGACCCCAGATAACACAGCTGGAGTTAGCTAGACCCTGAATTATTTCCAGAGGGCCATTGCCTCATGTGCACAATACACTGCCTTGTATTGGTTCATGACCTCTCAACACAGTGCTACAGAGGTCCTGCATGCAGTGAGTTGTCACACTGGGAGATATTATGCATTTGAAGCTTAGGTATAAAATTAGCAGTGTTTTTCATGTTGGTAGAAATAATAGGTTAGGGTAGGATAGAACAGAATAAGTAAAGGAATAGGAATAGGAATAGGAATAGGAATAGGAAAGGATAGAATAGAATAGAATAGAATAGAATAGAATAGAATAGAATAGAATAGAATAGAATAGTTTTCAAGTGGTAGGAGCCTCCTACCATGACCATCTACTCCAAATGGAAGATTGCTAGTACAAAATGCAGAATGAAACTCTGGTCATCATCAGCTGTAATCTTAAAACCAGTGTTATGCAGGCACCTGGCTAGAAATGTTAGGTACTGAGATTTGTATCTGATGGACAGCTAGCACCAAGTCTCCCTCGTTTCATGTTAAAGGAGGATTAATTACCTGATCATTTGAGCCCCCATCAGCATGGCTGGGCATGATGACAGCTGAAAGGCTGGAAAATTTAGAGCTGTAGTTCAATGGGGCTTCAGCTCATGGTGGGGCTTCTGGGGTGAGTATGGAGTTGGCTGGAGGAAGAGACATTTTATTCCTCTTAGGATGAATGAATCAACACAAACCAGGCAGTGACACTGCTGTTGCAAAGCTGTGCTTTCTGTGGTAGGCAACAAATTAATGTCATTTTGCCCTCCAAATAAGGAGTTTCTGAATACAAAAATTGCCCTGGGGATTGTATGAATAAGCTCAGCTTTGAGCACATATCTATCTCAGTTGTTCATTAATGGGGTGAGAAAGGTGTTTCTGCCCACAGTCCTTTCTCAAGGCTTATTTCTGTGAGGCATGTCTGGTACTTGGATTATCATTAGTTTCTTCTGGCTGCAGTAGTTCTGGAGCAACATCATCCTGCACTCACTGAGTGTCCACAGAAGGGCATCAAAGGGGAAGGAAGATTAGTGTCTTTGAGCCACCCCTTTAGCAAATATTTCCCTTAGTCGTAAGTTATCATGCATGTGGCTGTAACTTCAGTAGTGATAGAACTTTCTTTAAGCCTTGAAAATTATTCCACTGTGCAAAAGAAGCTGTATGACTCTAAATGAGAATCTTCTAAGTTTAGATATATTCTTCTGATGGGCTGAATTTTTGTTGTAGCTTTCCCATCCCAGAAGTATGTGTAACAGTTAGCCAAAAATAGGGAGAGTCATACTAGCTGTGTGGAGGTTGCTCTGGCCTTTGTAGAGTGAAGAAGCACTATGGTATTTGTAAAGTGTTGCTGTTGTGCAATATTGCAAAGACAGAAGGAATCAGTGCGTTAATAGATGGGATAAAAGATAACTCAAATGAAAAATATTGAAATTAATCTTTGCCTAATGGCATTATCTTAGCTAAGTGGTGGTTGCACTTTTTTGATATTTTTTCTTCTGTGCTCTTGCGCAGAATCCCTTTTTTTTCTGGATGCAATTAAAGTATGTTAAGTATTACAATACCCAAACTTCAGAAATTACTTTGTAACAAAAACCTTGCCAAGCAGACCTCACCCTCACTTACTCTGACAAAATGTACTGCATCCCAGAGAAAAGCAATACTTACTAATGTGAATAAACATGAAGATGAAATTATCAAACTGGCAAGTGAGAGAAACAATCTTGATTTATCAGAATGAACTGTATTTAAATGCAGTAGTTAAAAATCCTTGAGTGATAATGACTCTGGCAGATGATCAGTGAATTCTTGTGTTTTCCCTTGCCATGTGGGTCTGGGCTCTGGTGAGACCAGGCGACCTGGCTCTTTTTTCTATACTGACTATGCGGGATTAATTCTGAGAAATGAACCACCCGTTTCTTATCCAATGCAATGCTTTGGAGCTGCTTGTAAATGGTGAAGGTTGATTATGCTGTAGGACCCCCTAGTTGCGTGGGTTCAAAACTGCAGCCTGGGCAGTACAGACCACAGCTCATCCACAAAGGTTTGGAGCATGTCCTTGTAGTAGAGTATACTCCCTACTTTTATTCCCCACTAGGGGAAATAAAAGTAGGGAGTATACTCTATTACTAGGAGTACTCTATACTCCTAGTATTAGAATATACTCCCTACTTTTATCTGTAGGAGTATAACGCTAAATAGACCTACCAGTGAGGTATTCCTGGACCAGCACATGAAATGCAGGGCCTGTAACTGTATGTGAAAATGCTTAGCATAAAAGGGTAAATTCTGCTCTTAAGACACAAAAGTAGGAAGACCAAGAAAAGGCTAGGAAGTCCCTGGCAGGACAAGAGATGGCTGTTGAAGGCCAGGAGGTAACTTGCACCAGGCCCAGAGCAGGGATGTGCCAGCATTTCCACCTATCAAGCCAAACTCCATCCACAAACAACAGCAGCCCAGGCAACCACAACTGAAATACTGTCTCAGTTCTTAGCCTTTCACTGCATACCAACACCTGTATTTCCTCCTTTTTTCTTTTTTCTTTTTTTTTTCTTTTTTCTTTTTTCTGCTCAGCAGCAGAAGTAAGACCTTGTTTTCATAATCTCTGTAACACCCTTATGACACTTTAGATGCTACATAGAAATAAGCAGATGGCAGGGAACTGATCTGTATGTGTATATAAAATGTCTCTGACTTTATGAACAAGATCCATATTATTAAAAAAAAAAAAGTTGGCTGGGGTGTCTCCCCTTCTGCCTGTGCTGGCAGATGCTATGGGAGTGGAAAGGATGTGAGGAGCAATTGCCACCTCCCCCCTCCACAGATCCTGCCAGATCAGGGCTGTGCTGTATCCGGGGGTGTCATCTGCCTTTCACTGTTCAGCATGTACAGCATCTCAGCCTCTAGAGCAGTCTGGCACATCTTCCAGCACTTCCTTTTTTTAACACCACTTGGAAAATCCATACAGAAAGAAGAGGGGCAGAGAAGAGAAGGCAGTGAAGTGGGAGGGGGCTAATTAGGGCCAGATCTGATGTCCTGGCAGCACTGGAGGGTTCAGAGGAGTCAGGCAGATCCATGACTCAGGAAGGACAAAGTAAGGACAGAAAATTGCACACCTGGCCCAGCCTATGGTGTCACATTTGTGAGTGTGTTTATCCCTTCCTTCATAAAAATGATTTTGTTCAGTTTCTCAGGCAATGCTTTACCTTTTGAGTTAAAACTCACCATATGCCTCGGTAGCTTGTCTGTCTGTGACCCAATTTTATGGTTTACTTTGTCATTAAATATATTCAACAACTAAATGTGAGAAGCCATCCATAGCTTTGCAGATTCATATTTGCTTCCAAGTAGGCACTCTGTTACCCCATAAAGGTGATGTCTCCCCTCTTGGTGCCTGGTGGTGACAGAACATGTCAGCTTCTCACAGTCAGTCTTCTCATGGTCCTTCCACAGTGAACAGAGGGGGACAGGTGCTGCTAGAGGACTCTTCAGATCTCTCTGAGGCTCATTTGTACTCAAAATCAGTGAGGAGCCTATCTGTTAGCTACAGAAATTCTCCAGGGAGACAAATCTCCCCTGAGGAAAGTTACTTTTGTGATTACTTTCTGTTGTCTGCTTCTTTATGTTTGGAAATACTGTCAACTTGGTTCATTGTGAATAAATCTGAGTGTCCCCAGAGTGCCCTCTGCCCTGATTTACCATTGCATTTGATAGACGATACATTAAGGTCAAACACTGTTTGCTACTCAGTGGCCCCACTTTTAACTTATACTTTCTGCATGATAACTTTAATGACAATTCTCCCTTCTCCCAATGCCCTTCTCCCCGCTCTCCTTTGTTCCTTGCCATATTCCTTTCCTGAAAGTATTTCCTAATTTAATTTCTTTTCCTGTGGAATTTTTTCCAAGAAGCTTATTTCCTGTGGATTAGTTTTATTTAATTTTCATCACTGCTTACAGCTGAGAGTTGGAAGACTTCCTGCCTGACGGTGGTGTTGTCAGTGCAGTCATTCCATGGTGGTATTTGATAGTTGCCAGTAGGTGTTGACACCTGACATTTCTGCTCTGGTTTTGACTGAATGCAATGAAACGTTGCCATTTCAGCCATTCCTTCTGGTTTTCTTCCTCGTGTGGGGGGCTTGGTACACGGTCATAATAAAATGTCTGCCCACACTTAAAAGGTAATCATTTTATACCAACATCAAAGGAGCAATTGTTTACAGCTCTGTGTATTTGCTGCGCTAAAGCCGACGTGTTGAAAGCTGCCTTGTTCTGGGTCCGATGCGTGCACAAAGACAGAGGAATTACAAATGTGCAAGAATTAGCTGTTTGCAGCTATGTTCTGGATGACAGCTCTCACCAGAGAGTGGTCCACACCCCTGCAGCCTCTGACAAACCCTGAAGCTCTTCAGCAGATGTGGCTTTTCAGAAACCCTGTCAGAACTCAATTAGGTTTTGTGCATGAATATGTGGCTTAATAGTATAAATGTGAGTGCAAACAATAGGATATGGTTTGGGCTCATAAAGCCATATTAGCCATAACAATGAAGCTTAGCCTATGTTGTAATAAAGATCTATGATATTATCTTTATTAACACCCTATGACACTTTAAAAGAAATAAATGCTTTAAAATTTATTTTAGCCTAAATGTTTTCATGCTGCATTTTATGTAGTAGTTGCCATTGGCTGTGATGTCTTACTTGGAAGTGGGAATTAGTGGGTCAGTGTGAGCCGTAGGGGCACCCCAGCTGGCATGATTACAGGTTTGCACCTCTGCAGGGACATGCAAGGGGATATAGCTACCAATGCTCATCTCCTGGTTAAATTTGCAAGCTGGCATTTATTTGCCATTGAGGCTTGTGGACCATTTGAGGTAAGCAAGGGCTTGAAATACAGTAGAAAAAACAGTGCAAGTCTGCAGAAAAGAATTTAGTGCCTAAGGTGAGTAAGCTGAGAACATGTTATTCAAATAATAACAACAGTGGGAAAATAATTTATCTTGACATAAGTTATTCATCCTGCAGTCCAGATATACAACATCACTGACAGAGTTTCCAAATGTTGTCTGGATGGATTTCTTTAAAAAGTAATCCAGTGTATCTTGGTGTCTTTGTACAGAAAGCCTTTTTGTCTGTGTATAGAAAGTACTGTAAGTAATACAGGCCATTCCATATATTGTAACATATCCATGCTTTATGGATTAAAGACTAATTTCAAACCCCAAAGGCCTGAAGGGCAGAGGCTGAAATTCCTGGGTAAGAGCTGGAGCTCTGGCAGTGAGGGGTGCTGGAACATGTGCTTGGCATCACAGGGTGGGTGGAAAGGACTCACAAGAATTCTAAGATTGGCTAAATCCTAATCAGGTTTTTTCATTAAAAACAATTCCCTTGAGAAAGTATTGAAGTGAAAGGGGCATAAATCCTTATTTTGAGGCAGCTCTCCTTCCCCTTACAAAACAAAAGGACTGTGTTCCCTATTGTTTCAACATACGAAACTCTGCAATTCAGCTGGCCTTGTTCTCAGTGTGTTTCTCTGAACTCTTACAGTCCAGTTTGCTGTAATGTTTAACAGAAATGTCCCATCTGAAGTGGGACTGGGGAAGGACAGTGTGGAAAGAGGACCCTTCCCTTGGCCCAGAGCAGTCTGGTCTAATGAAAGGTGTTCCTGCCCACAGAAGGGAGTTGGAACTAGGTGATCTCCAAGGTCATTTACAGCCCAGTCCAGTCTGTGATTCTGTGATTTGTGGGCTGATTCAGATGGTTGTCTGAAATTGGGCTTCAAGTAATGGCTTGGGAGGCCAGAGCCAGACCAAACATCTGAGGAGGCTGGTAGTGGAGGACTTGGGTATTACTGAAACTGGGGAAGAGTTGTACTGAAAGAACTGGAGCTACACCATGAACTGCTTGTATCTGTAACTGCACCCCTGTGCCAGCCAGCTCTGGGCCACCGTCAGGGTGGCTCCAGAGAGACCTTGTGCAGGAGTGCGTGGGATTTTTGTTGCCTGTCCCAAGAAACACACTGCCTTACCATTCAGGGGAGGAAGTTATTCAGAGATAAGGATAGAGAGACAGAGCAGGTCTCTCAATCCCTCTGCAGAACAAACTTATAGAGCTGCAGGAGTTACAGGAATATTTCTCCAGAGGAAGAAAAAAAATAGTTGCTTTTGGTCCCACTGAGATGCTTGACTTTCTGTCTTCCCCTGAAGGGCTGTAAGTAATTTGAAGGGACATGTTGTAATAGTGTTTACGAAATAGAATTGGAAGAAACTTGCTATTTACCTGAACTTGCAGTTAAGTGGCATCCAAGGCATCTAGCCAAGCTCACTGAAAGAGACCGATGAGAAGGAAGAAGTGTGAAATACGAGCCACCATCTCTACTCCTAACACATGGCTTGTTGTTCCTGACTCCTGGGAGTTTGATTCCTCAGCCTACAGACAGTGCCAGCAGAAGGGAAGCAGGGCCTGGCTCATTCATTTTCTGTGCAAAGTGGCATCTTTGATTCTAAATGCTGCTTCCAAGAGTCAAGAGAAGGTATGGAGACTAAGTCTTAGAGCTTAGATGGAAGGTTGTAGTTTTTGAAAATTTTAAGGAAAACAGAAATACATTTGCTGTACTTGGAATAAGTAATCTGAATCTTATCTTCTAATATGGCAAGCACAGCATATTTTTTGTTGAGTGTCATCTTCCAGTGCACTTTTTCAAGGTTCATGATGTTTAACTGGTGGTCTCTAAGTTCACAGATGAGGAGAGGCTGTTCATACTGTGGATGCTGATGTGGAAATAGGTGCTGCAATAACCAAGTCTCTGTTCTTCTTGAAAAGAGGATGCTCAACATAGACTCAAAAGGCTATTACTTGAAAATTACCACTTTAGGTGCAAATATTCAGACAGAAATATGCAGGGGAATTGAATGCTTTGAGTAGAAGAATAGGCAGGATACCCTAAAACTGCTACCAAAAACCAGTTTGACCTACCATGAAATTGTCTATAAGATTTTTTTTTCTTCACAAGATCCTGAAGGTAGCATTAACCAAGGTAGGTAGAATAGTAAATTAATTTTGTAGAGCTTTGTTCTTGAGTGCTGGAATGTGAAATCAAGGTGACTGATCTGAGAGCAACATCACAGTGAACAGTACACTTCTCTGTGATAAAAAGGAGAGCATTATGGTGAGCTGCTGGAGCAACTCAGGCCAGCTTAGTAGTGATTCGGGCTGAGTCAGTACAGGAGAAAAAATAGCAGAACAGTGGGAGAGAATTGCAAAGGATGTCTAAAAGCATACTTACAAAGTGTGTTATTGAGACCACACACTACACTGCTGGAGATAAGAGACTATCTGGCTGCGTATCCAGAGTGGGAGTAATGTGAAGGGTCAACATGGGAAGAAATCTCTGTTGAAAGTGTGTCAAATTGAAAGAAGTGCTTTCAACTAATTAAGCATGTAGGACTGAAAGGGCTCTCTTGGGACACTGATTTCAGTTACATGCTCTGGAAATACACAGACGTGTGTGCATATGTGGGATGTCGTATCATCCCTGCTGTAACAATCCATCCTTACCGTTAGGTCCAGTAACCTTAAAATAGTTCTGGTTTGGGTTTTTATCTAAGACTGTTTATGCCTTCACTGTTTTACTGGCTAGTTAGCTTTTTGTTTTCTCATGGAGTGTGACAGCAAACTGAATTGAGTATGAAATTAATATTCCTGCAGAATAGTTGACCTAACAGTAGCCTTAAGGACCGCCATGTTGTCTGCCTGGGTTTTTTTACCATTACCCTGCAGGGCACTCTTGGAGGCTGTGTAAAGCATAGACCTGAGAACAGGAATAAAAGGAAAGGAGGAAATTGCTGGCTAGGGAAACTTCACAGGAATGGAGGCTTGAACATATAAAGTACTCTGTATTTCTAAGAGGTTATTGTCTATCCTGCAGTGAGAGCTTTGAAATACTTTGAAATACGGAGTTCCATTCTGGCCACTGTAACATATTTGACAGAGTTAGGAAAAGCAGTTTAAAATATGTTCAAACACCACCAGCAGTGGTTGAAAGCAGCAAAGCCAAGAATGGGATTAGCATGTGGTACTCTTCACATAAGTGCATATTGCTTAACAGCCTAATCTTCTTTCATGTATAAGAACCACACGCCTCCCAGCCCTCTTGAATTATGTCTGTTGTGCCAGTCAACCAAACATCAGGTAAATGCAAAATTCAAGGATATGCTCATGGAAATGACATCCAAATCATATGCTTTCCAGAATTTTAATCTCTCCTGCTACCTGAATGCCAAATACGAATGGGGTTTTTCCCACTTGCCCTTTTTTCTCCTAGCTGTTATTTCCCTGTGTAGTATAATGCAAGGCAGAAAATGCCACAGGGATGTGCTAAGAAATTGTGATGGAAACATGAGAGGTTTCATTGTATTGGCAGGAAATGAAATAATACAAAGAACATAAAAGATTGTGGTCTTTGTCAACAGATTTGGCTGTCAGTGAGTTTTCTGCCTTTTTGCTTGAGTTTGAAAACTTTGCTAAATTGTCTGCCCATGAGTGCAGAACAGAATAATAATTGTACACATGCTGTTGCCCACATGTAGCTAAAGACTTAACTTGTTCTGTCATGTCTCCCCTCCTGTTTTTCTGGAGGGCAGCTGCAGCCTGTGTAGACGCAGTTGCACTGGCTTTGATTTGCATGTGCAAGTGCCAGTGGCAGGGCAGATGTGGTGAGCCAGTCCTCAGGTCTAGACCCATTGCCCAAACCATCTCTTGGGGTCTGTGTCACTGGAGCTTTCCTGAACTCAGGTTGCACAACATAAAAACTCTTCAGAAATACTCTGGATTTCTGCCCTGATAAAAGCAGTAAGAAATAATGATGCAAAAGGCCATTATAAACCCCGTTTTCCAGCACAGGCTCCCAGAGAGAAGTAGCCAAGGAGCAAACCACCTAAAGTAGGTCATCAATCACCCATGGCCCTGTGACAGTGAGCAGTGTGAAGACTGAAAGGCAAATGTCTGC
Organism: Sterrhoptilus dennistouni; assembly: GCA_013397095.1. Taxonomy (NCBI): domain Eukaryota; kingdom Metazoa; phylum Chordata; class Aves; order Passeriformes; family Zosteropidae; genus Sterrhoptilus; species Sterrhoptilus dennistouni. The sequence goes on along the minus strand of VWZU01019327.1, from coordinate 2,659,819 downwards.
CCTAAACAGCACCCTAACAAATGGCAGAATGCACCAGCAAAAGAGGAACAAAAGATGTGGCCAAGGATGAGGGCATCCTGCCCAGACCCTGAACAAATCCCAGAAATGTACTTGGTGAAGAGACAGGGGGTTGGCATGCAGTTTTCTCTTTCATTTAGTTGAGTGTCTCTTGCCTTACACAAGAGATGTGCTTAGAAAGCTCTGTGAAGACTGCCTCATTTCTCACTTGTCCCAGGGAAGGTGGACCACAGACAGCTTCCCAGGGAAGAGAAGGGCTGGGAAGCACAGGCAGGGTCCTCAGCAGCCTCTCCAGTGCCAAGGAATGAGAGTGCCTGTCACATTCCCATCGTCTGATGTCTCTGCCCAGCAAAAGAGCTTTAGAAGAGAAACCCATCACTGTCAGGTATTGCTCTGGCACTGACTTGAGGGGGGAAGAGCATGGCATCCTGCCCCTGCCAGGGTGACTAGGATTTCCAAGGGCACTGGGGTACGTCCCAGTTTCTAGCTGCAGTCACTTGGTACTTTTTTCTAGAGGTATGAGGGAAATTGTTTACGTACCCATGCTTGTAGGTGTAGTCACTGGAGTTACAGTGAGGTTGCCATTGTTCAGCTGGGTGCTGGAAAAGCTGACAAGCCAGTAGCCTTATTTGCAATGAACAACAGCCTCACCAACACAGTCCCTTTGCATGGGCATTTTTCAATTGCTAATAAAGATGGGACAGAAAAGTAGCTCATCCAAATAGCTACTCGTAGTTCCTGTTGGTGAGGTTTGCCACTGACAAATAGGGAAATGTCTGGTTATATGCATGGTTGGGAGGGAACACAATTGCTGAAAACTGAGTGATTGTCCCACCTTCAAGGAGCTCCAGACTGCAGAGTCCCTGCTGGGTAAGCCTGGCACTCTCTTTGCCATCACTGGGAAGCAGAGACACAGAGGGAGGTGCTTTGAAAGTACTGAGCTTGCTGATGGATGTGGGACATGAACAGCAAAGAAGCGACTCTAGATTTTTACCAGTGTTGTAGGCTTAAACCCCCCGGGTGCTCCAATGGTTACATGAGTACATTGGGGGAAGTGTACATTCTAGACATACAGAGCTATAAATAAAATTCACATCAGACTCAGCACTTGCCTCAATGAAACATTTATGCACTAAATTGCATGATGAAGTTGGATGTGCTGCCAGGCTGCCTAGTCTTTGAGATAATCTGGTCTTCCTCAGAATTAATTTTCTTGCAATGTTTTGCACACAAACACAGCAGGCAGTAACTCACTGCTGACCTGGGTAGTAGCTGAGGAAGAGGCGGATCATGTTTAATTCTGCTGCTGCCAGCATAGGCCTATTTATGCAAAGCTGGATGAACATCCAGCTTTCTTATGACATTGAATCACACAAGAAAAGGTCACCATTTTTACATGAAATAGCTAGAAAAAATGGCATATGCTAAAATGACAGGTGGAACACCTTAACGCTGCAGAAGAAGGGCTTTCCTAAGCAGAGCCTGGCATGGGCCTGCTGGCCACAGCAACCTTTGGATGCATCCTGCACCCCTGAAGCAGGGTGTGCAAAGAGGTGGAGTTTCAGTAAGTGCACAGCCCCCAGCACCTCTGCCTCCTGCAAAGGGCTTGGCTCATTACACCCTCTCTTAAGCATAACTGGGCTCTGGAATAGGCTCATTCACTAGTCTGATCCTTTTTAATTTTGGGTTTTGTCTTTTGGAATCTGGATACTTTAATAAGGATTCGGCAGCTGCCGGTTCAGCTTTGCCTGTGCAGAATTCAGGGCTCTGGGTGCTGGCCTGAAACATGTAGGCAACTTCCTTGCTTGCTGCTCCAATTCCCTCCAGGCTGCACACTTTTTCACACCTTACAACAAATCATGTTTTCTCTCTGGACCAGGAAACACAGGAAATTATCTTTTTTTCTTTCTTCCCCTGACAGGTAATTGCAACTGTAATACAGATAGAAATAGTAGAAAGTTGAGAAACAGAAGGATCTGGGAAGGGGGGAGGCAAGTGTCTGTAGAAGCAGACAGAGTTGTGGGGGGAAACCCCTGGATCTATCAAATAAATAGAGCATAAATCTTTCTTGCTTGGCCTTTGTGGTGTTATTATTAGAACAACCACGCCTGAGTGCACTAAAGCCGCACAACCTTCAAGCATCCACATCCAGCTCTGCTATGGCAGGATCCTTTTTCTGCTTGGCTAAAAGAGAGAGAGCATGAGCGGATGTGAAGATGAGAAGGATCTGTAAATGACAAATATGACCAACTTTAATAAAACAGCTATTTGTAAATCTTCAAAAATCTTCTCATGAGAAGAGCCATTAGTGTATGTCTGTTTGACATTGGTTGTTAAGAAACCAGCCAATGTTAATGGATCCGTAGAATGGAATGGAGAATCATTTAAATGGTCTCTTGTCATTTTGTCATTCCACAAGACAAAAAAACCCAATTACTTTAACTCAGGAATGAAATTAAATGATAGTTTATACGATTCACTTGTATAGTCTAAATTGATCAAAGCGCACACTAAAAATAAGTTAACAGTCTATATCTGATGCCTGAAATGTAGCAAGCATTTAATATTATTGTATTGGCTTTTTTTCTCATTCAGTGTGATGTCCAGCTGTAAATTGTTTAAAGACTGTGGCTTTACAGTTTCTGTATTGCTTTATTTATTATGCATGTTATGATGATGTGGAGGGGCTACAGCCACGCGCAGGCTCAGCATTGTAAAAACAGTCTGCAGTGTAAAATACTGAGTAAAGGAACTGCTGGCTGAAAGAGATACCTTATCCTCATTTCACAGAACAGAGATATAGGGAGTCTTAATATTTAACGCCAGCTCCTGGCAGAAGCATATGGTGAAGCTTTGACTGCACATTTCTTCTAGATCTCAGCCCAGTGGTCTTTGTCTGCTGAATTACCCTGCCACAGGGTTGGCTTTTTTCTTTTCGCTGAAGTAAGAGATTCAGTCCTGTGAAGAAAATGAGATGTTCAGTGGTACTTAAAGCTCACAGTCCACTCCTGTGGTTGCATCCTCTGGCTACAGCTCCCAGCAACGGTGCCCAGTTCCCAGGGGCAATCAGTGAGGCCGGGCAAAATGTCATTGCAGAAGAACAGGCAATGTGCAAAGGACAGAAAAGGACATGTAAAGGACAATGTGCATGGAATGAAATGGAAACAGGTCCTTCTTTTGTCAGGTTTTTACTCACTGGTTAGCTTTTTCACTCTTTCCTCTTTCTAGGAGGTTTTTTTCAGAGCTTTGCTGATCTGAGGTTGGGATGCTGCTCCTCAAACATGCAGACTAATTGCATTCATTGTGGGTTCATGCTTACTTATCCTTGGGCCACCATTGTCCTCCACCTTACTCAGTGCTGCTCCCTCCCTCTGAACTTCTTCCCCACTGCAGGCTGAGAACATTCATCCCCTTGTGGATTTTTCTGCCAGCACTTTTGGTTTCTATTCTGGACCACCTAGAAAATCCACTCCAGCTTTGGAGTATTTTAAAGGATTGGTCAGTTCAGTGAGTTCTGTGCAGTATTTCTGATTCTTTGGTGTCAAGGGGTATATTTCCTGTTACCATGAATCAGACACCCTGCAGGGAAAGGTGAAAAGACATGGATGGGTGCTGGCTGGGGCCATAGCACAAGGTACTGTAAGCTTCTTAATGCCCTATCATTTGAAGATAAGCAATGTATTTGTGTTTTTTCTCCTGGGACAGCACTGTGCACAGCTCTGCCAGGTCTGCTGGCTAAGGGAGACTTGTTGGGTGGCTAAGAGGTCATGCTGTTTTATCTGTCAACAGCAACATGTGTCTACAACAGTAGGTGTGTAGCAGAGTTTGCATGAACTTGGTTTCATTTTTAAGTCTCAAAGTATATTAACCCAACTCCTAATCTTATTTGTGAAACACTGTTGCCAAGGCCAAAGCTAAATTTTGCAGCAAAATCTATTCTACTCTGATGAAATGTATGAAAATTTCCTAAGTAGGTAAAACTTTCCATTCACTTACTGATATTCATCACAAACTAGTAGCACTTCAGTGTAGACAGATTTTTCTGGGAGTAGGAAGGAACTGCTTGTACCTGCCTTTTCATTAGCCTCCGGGGTACAATTTGTGATCATGAATATCACATGCCCTAGGCAATACAAAGAATGGATGGAGTATCATTACTATCGCGTACAGATTTTTGTCCTGAGCTGAGATTCCCAAGGAGGAAGTGTGGCTCAGAACAGGATCAGGGCAAGTTGCTTTGTGCCTCAGTACCTTGTATGTAAAACAGACATAATGCTGCATTACCTTCAAGGGGTAAAGGTTTATAAACTCAGCTCGTGCAAGTGAGGTATTTCCCTACTGCAGTGGTAATAGACAGACAAGCCATCAAAAGCCCTGCCTCCAATTTGGCAACATGATGTTTTTGCAATGTCAAAAATTTAATTAGTAAATCCTCATGATGAACAAGCACTGACAAGTTGCCATCATTCATCCTACTACCTTCCTCCACTATCATTTTTTTCTCCCCCTGGTGCCATTCCTTGCACTGACATCATGCGTGTTGCATGGAGCAGCACTACAAATGTGCTGAAAATATGATTGAAACCCCACCTGAAAAAATCCTGAGAAGCAAAGCAAGGCTCCCTAGGAGACAGAGAGTTTGAGATCCCTTCATTTTTGCTGAAGCTCTGAGAACCTGAACTTCAGCTGGTCTGATCATCCATACCACCACTTCCATCATGGCACCTACAAATTTTGGTGAACTGTTGGAGTTTTTTTACTAACCAAAGAAACTCATAGTCTCTCATCATCCCACACATGGCAGCGGGATTCCTAGGTTTCTCTTCTTCTGTATGCTTCCTCCTTCTTCTCCAACTGTACTTTCCCAATTCTGTCTCTATAAAAAGCACTGGTATGCCTTCAGGCTGAGTGAATGTTGTTTTGCATTAAAGAAAGCAACGAAACAAGAAAGACCAAAGCATCTCCACGAGAGAGCCATTCTCTGCCATGACTCACTGCCTACTCCTCAAAAAAGTGTAAGATAGTGCAAAAGCAGGAAAGTAGATGAGAGCCCTGAAATATGCAAAGGAGAGGAATGCATGGCCAGTGAGGGGACCTGTGTGAGGCACACTGGTTCTATGGCTGCGGTCTGGGAAGGGAAGCCCAGGAGTACCTCCTGGGCATGAGGGTGCCTGCCTGTGTCACACTGTGCTGTCCTGTGAGCAAAACAGCTGCAGCAGCTCCTTGGCTATTACACCAGAGTCTGTCTGTATTGGTGCCTGTTGTAGAAGGATCAAGCCCAGGATATACCTCAGGATGTGCCACCTGCTCTGCTGCATTATGTGGGCTGAGGATGAGCCTGCTCTCTGCTGCTGGCTGGGGCAGAGTGCTGGCATCTGCCATGGCCATCCACTCCTGCCTTAGCCTGGAAGGCTATCCACTGTGTACCCTGAAGCTGGGGATATTCCATGGGACTCCCATGAGTCCCAGCACTCCTCTCAAACCTTTAGTGGAACCAAAAAATTCTCTCAAACCTTTAGTGGAACTTGATTCATATAATTTTCAGAGGCAGACTTCCAGGATTTATCTTTAGAGGAACTGAAGAGTTCCTGTCCCTCAGAAGTCCCTGTCTATTAAAGGAACCTCTTTTGATAGGTGACAGTCAAAGCCCCTCAGCAGGGCAAGCAGTTAATCTCAGTGATTATGCCCTGGAAGGCAGTGAACTAGCAACCTGTGTCAGAAACTAGTTGTGTGTAACATGATATAGTGAAAGAACACACTGGCAGGAGAATGAGTAAATGGAAGAACACCTGTTCTTTCCACTGCCTTTGATCAAAATGTCACTGTGGAAAGATTGTGTAGCTTCTTTGCATTTTTGTTTTGCTATCTATAAAATGATTATCCCTTTTGTCCATTTATATAAAAAACTGATATAGTATCATTTCACCTGCTTGCCTCCATAGAGCCATTTGCAACCTGGTAAAAGGGCATTGCCTAAAGGCTAACTGGTATAACATGATGTGGAAACACAGAGAAGATAATGTCTGCTGCTATTTGATGGGAGTAAAGGTGCTGTAACAAACCAGTGCCTGTTCTTGACAATGCTGTTCCGAGCAAGAACCTTTGCTTTTCAGCTAGGTTGATGGAAGAGAGACTAGAAGTCTTATGTTGCACTCTATTTTTTGTCCTACAGCTGTCTCCAACCTTGATGCAGAGAGCAAACTGAGTGTCTACTACCGAGCACCTTGGCATCAGCAAAGAAACATCTTCCTCCCCTCCACCAGACCGCCCTGCGTGGAGGAGCTGCACCACCACGCCAAGCAGCACCTGCGAGCCTTGCGCAGAGGTAGGTGCTCCCCCCTGCTCCAGCTCCACACACAAAACACCTCTCCAGGGTCCACTCCAGGCAGCAGAAGGATGCTCAGGCACAAGCACACAGAACTGTAGGCACTGATCTGCACTGAGACTTAGGTGCTCATGCTAAGGAATCACAGAACTGTAGAATCACAGAATGGTTTGTGTTTGAAGGGACCTTAAAGATTATCTAGTCCCAACTGCCTTCACAAGGGCTGGAGCCCAGTGGTATTAGTCTCCACAAAAACTGAGCTGTCTGCTCAAGGTTTCCAAGCATGATACTGTGGAGGATCCCTGTGTCCTTCAAGAGTGGCAGCTGAAAGTCAGGTGATAGATGTCCTGGACAGCTTGGAAGGGTTGGGTAGGTCTCCCCTTGCCAGGCTAGGGAACATTTTCTGGCATTGCCTAACAAACTGCAGACCTGTGGTCTCAAAGGAACACAGAAAGGAAGCAGGAATAACAGGGTCATAACCAGGCTCCTGGATCCCTGCCATAAAGAGAATTTACTAGATGCAAACATCTGGAGGGTCCTAAACAGCACATTAAGGGGAAGGCAAAAAATGAGGAAAGGTCAGTTTTCACTGGGTACCTAACCAAGAGAGAATTATTACCAGGACATAAGACAAAGCAGGCAAACAAGCCTGTCTTTCTTCTGTGCCATAAGAAGGGAGAAAATCCGTGCAGGTCACGCTTAAAATGTTCAGCAGCAGCCTCCCGTCTTGAAGCGTTTTGCACCAACAGCTCTAATTGCCTTGCTCATTTATTACTGTTATTAGCTTATAATAATAATCGATTGCTTAGAACTGCAGAGCATCTGTTAGCTGGATACGACGTTCCAATTAATTACCACATTTGATCGTCTCTGCAGGTTTTAGGTCAGGAACACACTGTGGAGGCAGTACGTCTCCATAGCATGGCAGAGAGTGATACAGCCAAATTGCAACCACAGTAGTGCTGAAGTAGAACAGAAGTTGTTTTCTGTTCTCAGCAGCTCGGCTTTGCAATTGTCTCAGAACCAGGCTGGTCTTTGCCTGCCATCTTGTGGGCAGGAGAAATCCTGACAGCAGCATGGAAAGGCAGCTCCAGAAAATGTCTTATCATTTTAAAGTTACAAATCTCAGTTTTGGCATATTCCCATCCTCCACAATTAATGGCAGCTGTGCAGGATCAGCAGGCAGCTTTTCATGTGCTGCTTTATCTTATTTTCCAAATTACTGCATATATAGGAATGAAATTTTAGTCTGAAATTTACTCTAAACATGTTTATTGTGTCTCAACTCTCTCTTCTATCAGAATTTCATTATCTCTCTATCTGTTTAACCAGAAGCAATTAAAATTAAATTTTAGGTCATAAAACAGCTATGCTACCAGCAAACACTTTTGGCTAGACTGCAGCTAGTGGAATGGGTGAATATATTATCTCCTTTCAGCAGCACTCCATGCAAACAGCAATTATCTAACTGTCACCTAAAATTAGAGATGGGAAGTCCAATGAGCATTCTCCCATTCACTTGGAAGGTTCCAGAGACTTGGGACTGATGCTGGAAGAGGACTGAATATTGTAAGCCCATGCTGAATGAAGACTCCTGTGAATAAAGATCTTGATGTTCCTAGGATGATCTTCTATATGCTGGAACCTAAACATTACCACTGCAACAACCTTCATGATGTCAAGCCAATGCTCAGGACCTAGCCCTGCCATGCAGCCAGGGAATAAAATCCCACCTGTGCTTCTTTTTTTCCCTCAGAGCAATATATTTTATATGAGTAGAATGCAGGCATAGTTATTGCATCTCAGTATTTCAAGGCAATAGGAGCTGCAGGTTCCTGTTGGAAATCAGGCCTTGGGTGTCAAGTGCCTAGAAGGTAACTCCATTGTCTCTTGGGATAAATGGTACAAATCTCATCTGGGGACAATTCAGCTGCAGCACATACGCTGGGGTTGTATGGGCATTGTTCTTCTGGGCACACATATATCATTTGTACCAGTCACTGGGGAAGAGAAGAACCTTTGTCTTTAGAGTCCACTGTCCTGTACCTGTCTTGGTTGTGCTGTTAATGGAGATATTTGTATGTTTTTAACACTTTGAAAGACTTGTGTCTTCTTTCTCATCCAAAACAGAACATCGAAGCCGAGGTGATAACAGAGAGCAAAAAGGCCCCATTGCTGTGGTGGCTCCCCCCTTTCCTCCCTTCCCTGCAATCTGCAGCCAAAAGAGACAAGCAATAAAGGACCGGCATTTGCTACCAGTAAGTCTTTCACTACAGCTACCACATACAAATACATTTAACATGGTGGGACCTAAGTGTGACAGGGCTTCTCAAGTGCCCCCTCACCAAGCTGGTGCAGGTACAACAGAGCTGACCTTAAAGACTATCAGCAGTGTAATGCAGGTCACAGCTTTCAGCAGACAGCCCCAGGTGGCTGTTTTCAATCAGAAACCTCTTATTTTTCACCCATGGCCAGCACACATATGCTGTCATTCACACACTCCTCTACAAGTCCTCCACATTCACCACTCAGGCTGTAGAGGCAGCACTTTGAGGACCATCTTGTAATTTCAGAAAGTGCTGTAATTTCAGCCCTGGCATTAGCATTGCCAGGAGCCAAGAGCTCAAGGGGTTTGAGTGCCAGCTTGAGCCTTGTGTCTGTGCAGGGTGTTCAGGAGCATGACCCCAGCTACAAGGAGCTACACTTTCCATAGTCCTACTTTACAATGTTCATCTCCATGCAGTTTTTCAGATGTTTCATGTCTCATGCATGTTGTTGTAACCAGCCAAGCAATAACTCCAGCTGAAGACCTGGTTCTGTATGCCGGTGCTGACTTGCCACTGCTGCACTGATTTGAAATCAATTTAATATTGATAATATGGTATTTATCATTGTTAAAGGAAACATGCTAGATTGACAACTTTAACTCTGATTAGGTCCGTAATTCCCACTGGCTTCAGCTGGACTTTAGTATTTCTGTGGCTCTGGGTGTTTTACTCACGGAAGTGTCATAGTAGCTACATTTTGCCCTGTACTAAGAGTCATTGCATTATTTAAAAGAGTCATTGCATTATTTAAAAGGTGTAGGTCAGACCTGGACTTGGCTTTTAAGTGAGGTGTTTGTCTAATGCCAGTCCTCAGTTGGGTGGTAACAGATCTGTTCTGCCTCTGCCAGTTCAGGGACACTGGCATCTCAAGAGATGCTACACCTGTGAGTACATTTTAAGTTCGGTGATGATTCAATAACCACGCTGAATCATCACTTAGCTTAAAAATCCAACTGCATTCATCCTAATGCATTCTATAAAACATATTTAAATACTATAATGCTACAGGACTCACAGTGTAAAAGACTCAATGTAAACGAGTCACACCTGTCCTTGGACAAAAAACATCAGCCAATCAGTCCATAGGAAAAGTTTTGTTTCTCATTTTAAAAGCATGAAATACATATCAGGATTTGCATTAGATTGCATCTAATAAGATTTGCTTTTTGGCTGCTTATCTGGTTAATTTTGAGGACAGCATCACCATCACTGCAGGCTTTGAACAGGTTAAATTTGCAGGCCTTAGGATTCAACTTAAAGGAGATATCCTGATGTTAAAGGACAGCATAGAAAAGAGTTCGAAGACAGAAAGAAGAAACAGGGTTACCTGTTTCTCCTTTATAAGTCATCATCAAAGCTAGTAGAGTCATTGAAAGGTAAAGGGAAGGTGATGCCATGTTAAGGATCAGAACTTGTTACAGATAATAGTTTGGACAGTCTATTGAACATAAAGCTTAGTATCAGATGGGGAACAAGGCATCTCTTTTGAAATTGCATACACAGTGCTTAAAGGCCTGAATCTTTGCTGTGTTTGGAAAACAATTGGTGCATTTCATACATTACTTCCATCTGTGAAACACAAAATAATAACGAATAGTGAGCAACTCTCTGAGTCCTGTATTAGTTGACAAAATTAAGTCATGCTGAATGCAGATGTCTTGGCTATATCTGAAGGTCCACCTTTTCTTTTCAAGGAGGAAAACATTAAGCTTTGTGCCCACCCATATCAGACCTCCTTTTGGAGCTGACCGGGTTCAGTGTTCCCCTAAGGAGAACAAGAGCTGTTGGAGAGCTGTTGTTCTATTGATTTCAAGGCATCTGGCAACGTTCTGCTTTGGAAATTGCAAATACACCATGCTCAGAGTACTTCAAAGTGCCTTGATCCATTTCTGAGAAAACCTCTTGTTAATGGGGCAACTGTGAAAAACTGAAAGAGAATCAGGCAAGACAAAGCTGCGCATGAATGTTCTGTCTGGTGGAGGTTAGTCAGAGATTGTTACAAGATGCTGTAGCAGTGAATAGCTAATTGATATTGTGACAGCCTTCATGATATGATGATACCATTACAAGAGAAAGTTGAGAATGCTGTTATTGGCTAGCTTGCTCTTTTTGGCATAAGCTTTTTTTGACCAACATCTGCAAAAGTTTATCTGCTTCAGGGACTGCCAGTAATGTTTGATATCTGATTCCAGATGATGGTATCATCTAATTGTCAATGAACTAAAGACGCTAAATCCACAAGAATTTTTTTCATGGCATAGTAGTATTTTGTATATTCCAGTCTTCTGATGCATTGGGAAGGTCCTGAAGGGAGCAATACTATGCAACAAAAGAGCCCCTTTTTGTGCTTCCATTAAATTAGGAAAGGGATCAACAAGAAGCTGGGAAGTTTTTGAAAGTTACAGGATCTAACTTTTCCAATCTGACTATCTAAGTTAAATGCATGTATTAAGATACTCAAATAAGAAACTTGATTTTGAGGAATATTCAAATTACCAGTGTGAGACCCTTTGGAACTACCACTACTGAAAGTTACTGAAAAAACAGGTCACTTGTATCTGAATCAAGGTTCCCTATGTGTGTACCTTTTGGCTGCTGCTACCAATCAGGTGGCTATGAGCTCTTCCAAAGGTCTTGCATATTGTATAGTAAAACTAAAGAAAATAAATCACAATAGATGAAGATTCACTTTTAATCACAACTCTGTTTACAGGGAGAAAGATACCAAAGTCCCAAAAATTTCAAGAAAGGACAAATTTATTCAAGTTCAAAGCAAGTAATGCCAGTGTAAATGGGTCTGGAAAGACATTTTGGACTGTCCCATTACAAGATCATTTTGTTGTGGAGAAAGAGTAGAGAACTAGAAATGGAATAGGCTTTTTCATGTCTAGTCTTGTTACAGGAAATTCCCTGATTTGGCTGATGAAATGTCCACTTTGCCCAAAGGCCAGAAGGGGATCCTTCAGGAAAGAGTATAAGAACAGGACATGGTCTATGCTGCTTATTGTCCCATGATTTATCCTTCCAGTTTCATACAGAAACTGGTTACAGACTTTCTGGGCCAGAGATCAAACACAGAATAATAGCCACCAAAGCAGCTCTCTGTGTTGATTGTGAGACTTGTTTAATTCAATTTTTTAGCAAATATACACCTTCAGCCTCAACAGCATCCTGTGACAATGACTTTAAAAATCTGCATGAAAATGTAGCTTTTGTTTCAAACCCAGTACCTCATAAATTCATCATATCCTTCCTGGTTCTCAGGCTATGAGAAACAGTAAGCAATGCTTTCTCATTCCCTTTCTCCATGCTCCTTATGGTTTTGCAGACATGACTTCACTTTACTTTCCTATCCATTCCAGTCATTCATTTTTAAAGCTGAAAAACTGGCATACTTAGTCTCTCTCTCTACACTAAGGAAATTTTCAACCAAACACATTTAAAAGTATCATTCATTCAGGCATTTTTGCCAATGAAAAGGAAGAAGAAAAACCCAAACCAAACTGAAAATAATCTGAGGAGAGTATGAGAAAGTTATGGACTTGCTAAAATGAGGAAAGTACTTCTTACACAGGTTCCCATGACAACCCTGCCTGTAGTACTGCTGAGGCCAGTCACTGAGTGTGAAGATGCTGTGTCATTCCCACTGCATTTCAGACTTCTCTTTAATTTTTTTCTGCATGTTTTCTTTCTTGGGTTTCCCCAACTCCAGCCAGCAAGGCTCTGAAATTTCTGTATTCCAGTTCAGAGTATTATGGGATCACACTATCTCAATCCTCGTGTGGCACAGCTTTTATTATAATAAAACCAAGGAGATGGAGCAAGGAATTCAGTATTTGGAAATTTACACTCATAACTGCACAAATTTCAGTGTCAGTTTATTCATAATTATAATCTGAGCAGGAATTTACCAGACAAGAAGCAGGAGGTTTTTTCCTAGACAGGGTTTTTCTGTCCCTGAGGCCTCAGCTGGAGCAAATGTGAAGGGAAAATAATGCATTGGGTAATTTTATTCTATCTCCTTGCAATTTCAAAAATATTCCCTATGATCTGCTTTAGGATGCTTTGTACAGCAAACGGAAGGAAGTACAACTAAATACACTCATTTTCAGACAGTTTTGTGTTGGAGCCAGATGAAGCCTCAGTAGGAAACAACTGAGTTAAGGGAGAGGCATGAGTTGGGCTCTGCTCTATCTGTGTGCAAATCCCACGTGAAGCTGTTAGAAATAAAACCTACCTGACTTAATTCATCAGACTGAACTTGTATAGCACCATTTGTGCAATGAGCCTAATACCTACAACCCTGTATTGTGGGATGTTTATTTTGTATCTTTGTCTGCTGAAATGCCACATGTGGTATGACTTCTGTCTGGAAACATGTCTTAGTTTTGTCTTTACCTTGTCAAAACACCAAAGCTGTACATTAATCGTTAAAGGATTGTCAGTACTTTAGCTGATCACATTTGTGATGCTTCAGAAGAAGAGAAAACACCCACAAGCAGATAAAATAAAAACTTGAGGAGAATGAAACATACAGAAATTTAAACACTGGGAGCAGGCAGGTGAGTAGGGCTGTGATTCGCAGCAAAAATAGCACGGCCAGAAATACTTCCATTATTTTCTCTTCAGCATCAGTTGACTGTGTAAGAAAGCATAACTGTATAGTTATGAATTTCTAATTACGTAGTCAACTGTGCTCTCAAAATACTGGAAAGCTGGTAGCCGTTTGTTAGTATTTCTTCTCCCTTCTGTAGACCTTCATTTTTTTTCTACCATGTAAATAAATACCATTTTCTTTAACTGCTGTGAGTTAAGGAAGCAGCAGGCTCTCCATTTAACAGGCAAAGAAAGGGAGACACAGAGGTTTCAACCAGAGCCCCAGGAGTCAGTGCTGTACTCATGTGAATGTGAGATTGAACACTAGTTCATACTTACTCTACATGATGCCTTTCCAGTGCATGAATTACTGTTCTTAAATGAAGGGTCAGGATGTACTGTACACCTTATTTCTATGCTTCCATAGGGTGAAAGCAAACTGTATGTATATTCTCTTTGCTGGAGTAAACAGAATATATAAAGCTTGCAGATGCTGAAGCAACATGCTGATGCTCTGCTTGGATGAATATCACCCACTATATTCATAAGGTTATCCTGGGAGGGAAATTTCCCCACCTACTGCAATAGAAGCCTGAAGTCAGAAATAATAGTGATCCCTTATGCTTTTTGCAGCAGGAGTCAGAAATAATCCTCTGGAGAATTGCACTGTGCAGCAGCCTGCACCAGCCACCTCCTGCCCTCATCAAGGCTGTGCCAGCCCTGCGTTGCTGGGGGCTGTGACTCTGCCACCTCAGTCTCTTGTGAGATAACACCTTGTCTGCCTGATCAAACACAGCTGAGAGGGAAGGAATCGACTCAGCCATGTCTAAATGCAACAAACATGTTGAGGATAAATGTTCCTGATGAGGCTTTTGTATTCTCAATCTTTAATTAACTGAGGAAAAATTCTTCCTTTATGCTTGGGTTTATGTTTTTTCTATCACCGTTGCACCATGTTCCATAAGCCCTGTGCACTAACTTTGAAATCCCAGAATCTCCTGTAAGGCAATCACTATAGGTAAGGCAGGCTGGGTATGTGATATAACATAAATTATGCTTCTTGAACCAGTTTTTTCCAAATGTTGAAGATGATGAACAACAGTCATGTCTCAGAGCTCTGGGGGATGGAAAAGGGAAGAGAGGCAGAAGTGTCATTTTTGTCCTGTTATTGACCCATTCATTTCCTTCTCCAGATCCCAGCTCTGGGACAATATATGGGGCAGGCTCACCAACTTGCCAGGTTGGCAAGTTGGTTGACTGCTGATTTGCTTGTCACTGTTCCTGATGATATTTTACAGTTTGAATTCATTTAAATTGTTAATGATGAGTCCTTACATATATGCTAATAATGCTCTTCCTAAAATCAGGGTGAGAGTGTTCAGGGGTGCTTCATCTCAGCCCAAGTTAAGTGCTGAAGGAAGGTGAGCTGAGTTGCTCCTCAGCAGAGCCAGCATCTCTTTATAGGGGAAGCTCTATAGTCAGTCCAAGCTGACTAGTCAGACTTGGACATCTGACTATTTTGTTGTAGTGCACAGAAACCAAAGACTTTCACAATGAAGTGACATGGAGCACTGAAAAATCAGGTCACGTGCATATGCAACAAGATTTTTACTGCAAGGCAGTTTCACGAGCACAATGGCACCTCTGCAAGGGAGGTTGATGGGATAGCTCAGGAAATAAAAATGCTCACATATGTCAGTGACAAATCCCTATTCAAGCAATTATGCACCAGTTTAGTTTCGAAGCAATCTTAGCCCATTAACGAAAAATGCACACTTAAACTATTCTGGCTTTTTTTTTAACAGAGTGATTATCACTGTTTCTGTTTGCCAAGCACACCCACACAAAAGAAATTCACTTTTAAAACTGCCTAACTTCAGATTTCCTCATCAGACCAGAACAGCCTGGGGTTTATAATAATAATTTCTTGCTTAATTACATGTTTACTCTGGACATTTAGAGATATTCTGGTTTTCTAAGTGAATGAGAACTTTTGAAAAGCAGCAGCTCACTCCCTCCCCATGGAGGTGCTGAAATGCTGAGGCTGCTGCTCTGTGCCAGCATGCCCCAACGACAGGCACCACATGGGAACAGGCACTAAGTGACCTCAGGACCCCTTGGCGAGACAGTGGTGGCACCAGCTTTCTCAGGAGCACAACTGTGACAGCAGAAACTGAAATTTTGCTAGTCACCTTCATATCTCTAATGATAGGGACTTACCTAGGAAGTTTGTCCTGCCACACTTAAGCAGGGACCTGAGCCTCTGGCACATCAAGGGATGGCTGTAGTTACATGGAACCAGACAGGTGTTTTCTGTGAGGCACCTGGCAGAGTGGCACACAGGAGAGGTAGGGAAGTGCTGCACTGATAGGACAGACAGATGGGTAACCGTATCTTGCTTGTCTTGACTGTAGCCCACACTGCTATCTCTGAGACCAAAGTTGAGGTCCTGCTGTTTCTCTCCTGGACAGGTTTGCCCCTGAGGGGCTTGTGCATGCAGCTGTGCTTGAAGCTCAGGGCAGGAGGTCCTTCCTGTCCTCTTCTCTTCATGCACTGACAATCACAGGCCATGGGATATTGCAAAGATTCATATGCTGAACTCTCGTCACTTCAGTAGCATTAGTCTCCCTGTGTCCTGACACTCCCCAGAGATTCTCTAGCACCTTCCATGGGGAAGTTGAATATCAAGCATCTTGATACCTGCAGTCAGTCTTCTTAGAGCAGGTGTCTGGAAACTTGGTCAGAGGACCAAGCATGGTATCCTCCTTGGGTATCTGAAGAATAAGTAGACTGAAATTGTTGATGTATTCAGTATCTCCACAGCCTTTGTTGCATGAACAGAGGTGTTGCTCCTGAGATAAAGACTTTTCCCAGTTTGGGAGAACTGGTATTCCACTGGTCTTGGCAGAAACTAAGCTGCTGGAAATGTTCACTGGGAACAGCTCTCTTGATTTCCCTCACTCTGGTCTCCTGTAAGCCTTATGGACAGCTCATCGGGAGGCTTCCCATGGGCACATGGGAACCAGGGAAAAGCAGATGTTGTATATCTAAGAAGAGAGTAGGACAGGATGCAGGATTAGCCTCTTGAGACCCACTACAACTTTTTTTCTTGAGAGGAGACCATATAATGCAAAGTCTTTCAAACCGAGGTTTGTTCATCTGTCATAGCAGTGTTGATAATGATTGGTAATGACTGGGAGGAAAAACATTCATAGAATTATTTGGCATTATTAGTCTGCTAACTAATGCCTGGAGACATAATAATTCCTACCAAGAAACACGTGCTAGAGATTTCCAGAGTTGTCAAAAGACCTGTTTTCTTTATCTCTTTTTTTAGAATTTCCTATTTCAAATGAAGTCAGTTGTCATTCACTCTTTGATTTTGAAATCTGGACATTGCCACAAACAAACCAGAGTTTCTGACAGGAGAGGATCTTGGAGGCATAGGGATTCAGCAAGATCCAGGACGTTGTGGCCATTGCTATTTGTCCTTTCAAGTGTTACAAAAAGTGACAAAAAGCCAATTGGTCATTGTCACCCTCCCGCAATGATTGCAAACTTAGAGAAATAGGGATATCAGAAACACATAGCAATCAATGTATTTGATAAATCACCATCAGCATCATTATTTATATCCATTTGCTTAAAACTGAAGAAAAAATTGAAAAAAAATCCCTTCTATTATGAAATAATTTGCATTTATAATGTGATTGGACATGTATCTTGCACCGCTTCAGCTCCAGGCAGAACACAGTTTGAGTTACCAAACTGATACAAGGCATTCTTGGGACAATTTAACCATGTCTGTACAAGGAGGCTGAACCAATTTCACCACAGTTTTGTCTAATCCAAGTAAGCAAAACCAGCACAGACTTCACAGGAGTCCAGACCAATCTGTTGTGGGGAATAAACCCATCAATAGGAAACAGGGTGAAAATTACTGGTCGTTTTGGCTCTGATACTAATTTATCCAGACAAAATATATGTGCTTTTTTAAGAATTGTTTTGTGTATGTTTTTAATTTTAATTTTTTTTTCCACATTTCACATTTATAGTTTAACAGCACCCGTTCGCCCTCCCCAATTGAGTGTTGCCACATGACCCCCTGGAGTAGAAAGGTACTGGAAAAACAAGCAATCCGCAATTAACAGCCCTGTCTCACTCTTCTCCCTTCCAGATCCTAACCCTTCCTCTTGCTTGCTTTTCACTTGCTAACTTTACTGTGCTAAAAGAAGCCATTTCTGTTTTTCTCATGTCAGTAAGACACAGTATTAACTTTTTCCCCCCTTCTTTCATTCTTCACACCTTGGATGGGTTTCAGGAGCTCAAGGCCACAAAGCTGCCTTCTCCTATCACCTCCTTTAAAAGGCCTGAACTCGGACAGACTCAATAGCATCAGCAATTGCATTTAATTCTCTTGCCATGTTTTGCAACTGCCCCTTCTTTTTTTCCTAAACGGTAAGAAATGGTTTGGACAATGCCACACTGACAGCAGGTATTTATTCTCTGGCCATTTGGTGATGCCACTGTTTGGAGAGAGCAGGAGCTCTGGCAGCCAGGGTGACTTTGCCCGCTTTGTCCAGCACTTCTTTGTCATCCAGAGAAAGATGAATTCAGCAACAAATGCAGTGTGTGTGTGTGCCTGTGTGTGTGCCTGTGTGTGTGCCTGTGTGTGTCCCCAC
>VWZU01019327.1:2606758-2640916 GCA_013397095.1 Sterrhoptilus dennistouni | reverse complement strand
AAACCACCCCCCCCCCCCCCCCCCACCAAACCCTAGCTGGCAGCCAGCACCACATGAAAATGCACTTGTTTTATTTCTCTTTGCAAGACAGGGTATTGGGGGACTTCTTATTTCTTCCAAAAGAAAACAAACTGTCTGTGTTTCTTCCATGTTGTTTACTTTTCTCTGTTTCTTCACCTTCAGCATCTAGTACTTCTTGTAGTATGCTATAAAAAATATGCATCGTTTCTAAACAATCTTTTGAATTTCTTCTGGTGGTGACTACTCCTTTCTTTGGTTGTTATCCCCCTGTCCCAGCACCCTCAACACCTCCCACTTCCCACCACACAGCGGCTGGATGGCTGTACTATGGTCTGCTCTTGGTCTGCATTTGTACAATGAAATGGAAATGGTTATTCTGAAGTATGGAGGGGTCTTCTTTAAAACTTTGGACCTTCTGATGCTTGAATGAATGGTTATATGAGACCAGTTGCAGTTGCAAATGAGAACCCACATGTCTAATGCTTGTGGTAACTGAAGAGATGCTTGCCATGGCTGCACACGAATGCAGGATGTGCCTCTTCTGACAGAGGAGATGGCCTGTAAATGTCACTGTGAATGTGACTTCCACTATGCTGAGGTGTTTTTCTCCTATTAGCAGGATGTTAAGTTTCCATTGGAGAATGGCTGTGTGACTTAATTAGAACGATTCCTTGTTGCATCCCTGTAATTGATTTCTGATTTGTGTGTCTGCTTTGTTTCAAAATTAGCCTTATGTGCCTGAATGGGAGACACTGATTTTGAATGTATTCATTTGCAGTCCCATCCACCAGAGGACGAAGATACAGATGTCATGTTAGGGCAGAGGCCGAAAAATCCAATACATAATATCCCTTCTACACTGGATAAACAAACCAATTGGAGTAAAGCACTACCTCTCCCAACTCCAGAGGAGAAAATGAAACAAGATGCCCAAGTGATTTCTTCTTGCATTATCCCCATCAATGTCACTGGTACAAATCTCTTCTATTTCTTTTTATATTTATTGCATGGTTCAGGGGAGGTCAAGTACTTATTTTGTTTAATTTATTTAAAGTGATGGGATTGTGCTGTCTGGGGGCAAAGACCCTAGCTTGAAGATTTACTTTCTGATAGACAGTGGGCTAAATTCATCCCTTATGCATGACTGCTGGAGTCGCTGAAGCTGCATCTAGGATTAATTTGGCCCATATTTTCAGTCATGTTATATGGTGTAACATAACCCTAGTTCCTTATATAAACAATGTACTTTTGTTGTATATATAACCTACAATCTGTATTAACAAAGACCCCAAATAACTTTTTGAATGTAGCTGACTGAAATAATGCAGAAAGCCACCAAAATTAATCATATGATTATCATGTGTAGCAGGAGAAGAGAAACTAGAGAATGTAGGCTACTATTTGCAGTGCTTTAAACATGCAAGGCATGAATGTGTAGCATGCAAACCATCGCTCTGAGATCTCTTTACATGCAGCTATGCTGAAGGTATAGTAATGGCATTTTCTTTTGTTTCTATAACATTTGGAGATATTTGACTAGATTTATTTGAAGGAGAACTTGTTTATAGAAGCAGCAGCTATATCACTTATTAAATGTGACAGATGACTTATTTCCAGAATCAAAAATCAGGCTGTTTTTCTCTTTTTCTCTTTCTTTCCTTCCAGAGGGCTATGGTAAACATAAAGTTGATCTGAGTTTTCCTCAATAATATTTTCATATACCAAGTTTTGATTAATTTAAGAGCATACAGTGGGCTTTCACAGTTATAGACTTCAATGTAAACAATCAGGAACAAAGCAGGGGGCTTTCAGTTAACCTTCGTTCTCCAGAGAAAATTACTGTATTTAATTCTATTTTCCCGGTAACTGGGGGGTTGGGGTAAGGTCACAGCCTCTCACTTCCCATTGTTCTTCCCTGTATCTATCAGTGGTGCACAAACCTTCCTGCAAGACAAGACCATGGTGCTGGAGAGGGTTGTATGCCCACAGTCCAGCTTCAGCTCACAACCAAGGCTTTTAGGCTTACAGCGTCACTGTGCCAAGTCCCCATCTGCTCCACTGTCAGCTGCATGAATCCTCCCAGTGACAGCAACATAGTCCCAGTTCCCCTCTGTCCTGGCAGAGGAGGTGACACTGCATAGTGCCACCAGCTCTGCCTCCCTGTGGTGGTGGCAGCCAGGAGTGGGTGTCCCTTTCTCCAGGACAGTGTTCTGGCCACAGGATAACAGGCAGTTGGGTGGCAGGTCAGGAGCCAGCTGGTCAAGGTCATAGATTGGGCAGTGCCCCTGGAAATCCCCACAGAAAGTCATAGATAATGTGGCATATTTCCACAAGGTAAAGCTGGTGATAAAATGATGTTCCTTCTAGTTTCAATACAGGACCCTAACCCGTGCAGACTTTCTAACAGGGCTGTTGTCACCTAGAGCAGCCAGAGAACAGTTAGGTCTGAGACCAATGTTAACTTTTCCAGTAATAGCCATTTTTGCCTAGACTCCACCTGCCATACATTGGAACCAAATTTCCACTGATCAGTTTTACAGATCAAGAATGGTATGTAATCTTCTGGATGTTTATGTGTATCATTCTCATTAGCACTAATGGGAATAATTTGTATGCATCACGGGGAAGAAATACCCTTTTCCACTTTCCTCTCAGAGATGACCCCCGTGCATCTGGCACACAGAGCATGTTCAGCTAACTCACAGTTGCTGGAAAACCAGCAATGACGCTGATTGATTTTTTTGTTTCAAAGAGTTTGCTTTTAGTTCGCTGTTCTTGTTTTTTAAGCTTCTCCCAACCCTGAGATATGTTCACTTTTATGAAAATGATTGTTGTTGGAGTTTACAGCACTTTTGTTCCATATTAAAGAAAGTTCTTCCTCTGCTTATTCCAGGGACATTGGTGGTTACAGGACATCTGTCTGAAGCCTCTATTTCACTGTAGTATATTTCAAGAAGAACTTTTACAAGAAAGTTACTTTTTAATGTTTTACATTGTTATGTAATGTAATATGTATGTGTATGTCTGTGTATAATTATGTTTTCTATAATTATACGCTATTAAAATAGAGCTTCTTATCAGGATTTTTTTCCCTTTTGTTTGCTTTAGTTTGTTTGTTTTTCTTAAGATTACAAACCACTGTACCAGCAATCCTTATGTTAGTGTTTTTATGGACCTGGCACATTTTTTCCAACCTGTTCCATGTCAACTTTAGAGAGCATGAGTGACTGTACAGTTGTGCAAAAAGCCAGTGCAGATGGGCACTGGCCTTCTGCTCGCCCTCCTTTTAACTCTTTTTTGACTACACAGTGTAAAATCAAAGTGAAAGACACTTCCCTTTGCTAATGCCATGGAAACATAATGAAAACAATGAATTCTCACCTATTCTGGATGAAGGTGGTCATAAACAAACATATTCAAGAACTTGTGCTTCTAAATCCAAACTGAGGGTCTTGATTGCGTGACCTGAGCAGACTCTCACTGTGTGCTATGCACATTGGAAAATCAGGCCACTTCCTGATGTATGCAAGTAAATAGCAGCTCCCTGTTAATGTCACTCTTAGTCATATGTCACTGTCACAGAGAATGCTCTCTAAACTTGCATGGTGACTTGGCCCCATTTTAGCTGTCTCCTTCCTTTTTGAAATGTTAGCTCCCTTGGCATATTGGTCTCCTAAGAAGCGCCCAACTACTGCAATATGGCATAATAACCTTAAAACGTTTTTTTACGCTTAGTTGCTTAAAATAAGTCAGGCTACAGCTGAACAGATAATGCTTTGCAGACAAGTTACTGTCATTGTCCCTATGACAGATGGATAAATAGCTATAAGAAAGATGCCCTGCTACCAAGAGCTCTCTATTTGCCTTCCTCATTTTCTTTCCTTTTTCTGTTCCTTTTCTTTTCATGCCTTCTGTTATTTTTGGCAGACCAGGCTGCTGAGGGGGAGCTGGAATTAGATGTAAAACTGTGATATACTGTGATATAATTTACATAAGAGCTACATAAGGGCTCCCTTATGTTTATTCACAGGCTTAATCCAAGCTCACATACCTCCACTGTGTTCCAGCCATGAAAATTTGTTTACTATTTCTAAAGGCTAATGAGACCTATTTATGGGTTGCAGGAGTTGGTTTTGACAGAGAGGCTAGTATACGCTGCTCTCTTGTTCATTCACAATCTGTACTACAGCGGAGACGAAAGTTGAGGAGGAGGAAAACCATCTCTGGCATCCCCAGAAGAGTGCAACAAGAAATAGGTGTAGTATAAATACAAATCTTCCATTGATAGCTTTCTAACCAACTTAAATTGCAGGGCTATGAGCTGGTAGTTAGCCTTCCAAAGAAATGAAACCTTGAAAGTGTAAATGCTTGTGGAGTCTAGGAATGGTATGTTTTGTTCTTTTGATTTACTACAGTAAGAAAAGCTATATTACTCCATATGGCCTTGAAGGACTGGGGGCTTTACTGAGTAATATAGATGTATGTGTTCAGCTTATTGTGTAAATGTTAATCAGTTCTTTTTTTCTTTTTCATTTTATTTCTGTTATAAACCCATAGTTACATGCATAAAAAGTAACTAGATTAAGTGAAAGTTTTTTCTTGCATCAGGGGAGCTTAAGGTAAAGAACTGACAGATGTTACTCCACAAAGTGATGATGAGTTGTCACAACAGCTGGATAACTTAGATGAGTGGTTGAATATTCACCATAGATACAGCTGCTGGTACCCTACGGGAGCTTTGCTAAACCTTCCTTTTATTTATCACACTCCTCAATTCCTTCCCATTATTCTTTATCATCAAGAATATTTGCCTTAAATCTACCAAATTACCTCACTTTTTGTCAGGGTAAATTAGGAACAACTCTGTTGGGGGCAAATTCAGTGTGAAATCCTTATTAACTCAAAAGGAAACTAACGGAATTGTTACTTCCTAATGTTCATCTGCACCTGAAGATGGCTCTGGTGTTTCGGTCGGTTGCAATGAAACTTGATTGGAAGCAGAAGAAATGTGTTTATCAGGGAATAAGCAATCAGAGAACCTATGAAAGAAAGATCCTTTTGTCTTGCAAATATTCTTGATAGTAAAGAAGCAGATAACGGAAATTCTGAACAGACAGGTAGGCAAAACAGCATTATTTTTAGAAGCTTATGGAGTGTTTTGTCCAGCAGCCACTCCTGAAAACTTTAAGTAGCTGAAAGAGAGTCATAAAAACCTGAAAACTTAGTATTTAATATTTAGCACAGCAAGCTCAGCTCCCCAATGATAACGCATTGCAGAAGTCGTTGCAGGACTAGGAGAATTTCCCTACCTCACAGGCAGGACGCCTGCCTTATAAATTTTTTATACAAAACTTAAATTTGGTCCAATGCCAGAAAGATTAAAACATAAAGAAAACAGCAGATAATGCTTTTTGGGTTGCTCCGCGGGTTTTCTCTTGCCAGGAAATGTGGAGCTCTCTCCCACTCACCCAGCTTTCCATGTGTCCTAGATTCAGACGAGTCGCCAGTGGCGAGAGAGCGCAATGTGATTGTGCACACAAACCCAGAATTCCCTGGCTCCAGCAACAGGAGGTTGGGGACCCGGGACTCGGAGTGCCAGACGGAAGAAATCCTGATAGCTGCTCCCTCCCGGCGACGGATCCGTGCCCAGCGGGGGCAGAGCGTTGTCGCCTCCCTCTCCCACTCCACTGGCAACATCTTGGTGCTGGCGGACAACGGGGATGCAGTCTTTGCTGCTGCTGTGAGCAATCGCATCCGCTCGCGCAGCCTTCCTCGCGAGGGCGCCCGGGCCAGCGAGGGCCATCAGGATGCCACCAACAAGAGTGCAGGGTACGAAGCAGAGCACTTCCTAGCCGGTCAGGAGAGGATCCCAAAAAAGGGGAAGGAAATCTTGAGCAAGCAGGGTTCACAGGAGTGCCAGCCCATTGGTTTAACTTGTCCTCAGCACCTGCATAGCCCTGAACACAGCATCAACGAGAGGGGGAGATCGCGGCTGTCAAGGATGGTTGATTCAGGCAGCTGTGAAATTTCATCCAACTCAGACACCTTTGGGAGCCCAATTCATTCCATCTCAACAGCAGGAGTCCTGCTCAGCAGCCACATGGACCAGAAAGATGACCACCAGTCCTCCAGTGGTAACTGGAGCGGGAGCAGCTCCACATGTCCCTCCCAGACATCTGAAACCATTCCTCCTGCTGCCTCTCCTCCACTAACAGGCTCTTCACACTGTGACTCAGAGCTGTCACTCAATACCGCTCCCAATGCCAATGAGGACTCCAATGTCTTCATCACAGAGCAGTTTGGTGACCATGCAGACAAGGTCAGGGGCCACAGAGCGAGCTCCTTCACGTCCACTGTGGCGGATTTACTGGATGACCCCAACAACAGCAACACGAGCGACAGTGAGTGGAACTACCTTCACCATCACCATGACGCCTCCTGTCGCCAGGATTTCAGCCCTGAGCGCCCAAAGGCAGACAGCCTGGGATGTCCCAGCTTTACCAGCATGGCCACGTATGACAGCTTCCTTGAAAAGACCCCCTCTGACAAGGCAGACACTAGCTCACACTTCTCTGTGGATACTGAAGGATACTATACCTCCATGCACTTTGACTGCGGTCTGAAGGGTAATAAAAGCTATATTTGCAACTATGCAGCCCCAGGCTCCGAGACTGGCCAGACTGGGAGCATGACTTCCAGCCTAGCTGACTGTGCCTGGCAGGAGTGTGTGAGCCACAGGAGGCAGGCACGGCAGTGCATCTCACTGAAGAAACCAAAGGCAAAGCCAGCCCCACCAAAACGCAGCTCGTCTTTGAGGAAATCAGAGAGCAGCACCGACCTTCCTGACAAGAAAGAACCAAAGATCAGTGCTGGGCAGCATGTCTCACACACTGCCAGGGAGATGAAGCTGCCCCTTGAGTTTTCAAACACACCTTCCCGAGTGGAAGGCCCCAACCTGCCAGCCAAGCAGGAGCTTCCATGGCCAAACCAGGGGGATGGCGGGTTAAAGGACACTCCGTTTGACACCACTGATATCCCCTCCTTTAAAGATGAAGGTGCTGAACAACCTCACTATGCAGACCTCTGGCTTCTGAACGACTTGAAATCTAGCGATCCTTACAGGTCCTTGTCCAATTCAAGCACTGCTACGGGTACTACAGTCATAGAGTGCATCAAGTCACCAGAGAGCTCTGAATCCCAGACATCTCAATCTGGGTCACGAGCTACAACCCCATCCCTCCCCTCTGTTGATAATGAGTTTAAACTGGCCTCCCCGGAGAAGTTGGCAGGGTTAGCCTCACCCTCCAGTGGGTACTCCAGCCAGTCAGAGACACCCACCTCTTCTTTTCCGACAGCTTTCTTTTCGGGACCATTGTCTCCAGGGGGAAGCAAGAGGAAGCCAAAAGTTCCAGAGAGGAAGTCATCGCTGCAGCAGCCACTCTCAAAAGATGGCACTGCCTCAGTGAGCAAAGACCTTGAACTTCCAATTATACCTCCTACTCACCTTGACCTAAGTGCTCTTCACAATGTCTTGAGCAAGCCCTTCGCTCACAGGCACCAGCTGCATACCTTTAGCCACAGCAAGCAGAGTGCAGTCGGGGAAGCCCTGCAGCCCAGCCCTCCCTCTGCCCTTGCCATTACACCCTCCGTTCTCAAATCTGTCCACCTCCGGGCAGTCAACAAGCCTGAAGGAGTGAAACATAAAGGCAGTACCCCAGACCTGCTCTGCATACAGGAGACCACCTTGATGACAACCGAGGTCTCTCCAGGCAAAATGAGGCCGCTCTTAGCTAAGAAACCAGTATCACGCCAGTACTCTACAGATGAGGCCATGATGCTGTACATTGACACTTCCCCAGCAGAAGCAGGCCCTGGAAAGCCACCTTTAGAGAAAAGCTCCTCTTTTGGTGGGCAGAATAGCTGTGAGCGAGAAGCTGTAACTTCAGCAAGCATGGGTCTGGTTGAAATCAAACCTGGGAAGGATCAAACACACCTGGCCACTGAACACTTACCAGAAAGTTCTCTGAATCAGACATGTGCCGTCCCCATGGATGGCTTTCAGAAGGGCTCAGCTATCCCCACAGGTGATGATGAAACAAAGAAACCTGTCCAGGAAGAAGAAAAAGTGCATGATCTTCAGCAAGTACAGGCTCAGCAAGAGCTCTCCACAGGCAGCGAGGGGAAGGTGGAAGCTGGGCCTGTGGATGAAAGCCCAGCTCAGGCTGAAGGACCAGCCATCACCTATCAGTTAAAGCACCAACCCGATGTAAGTCACCATGTGCCTGGGAATATCAGCTACAAAGCAGAGATAGCAGCAGTGGATTCACTAAGCGAAGAGGGTTGCAAGCAGGAAAACGATATCACATCAGGTATCCCAACCAAAAGTGCCTCTGATGACAGCAGGGCAGATGAGACAGTGGGCGGCGCAGACGAGCCTTCGCTGAAAGGTGAGTTGTGAATTCTTTCTGTGTCATACCCAATCTGGAAGCTTTGGACAGGATGGTGGTGGAGTCAAAGC
Source organism: Sterrhoptilus dennistouni (assembly GCA_013397095.1). Lineage (NCBI taxonomy): Eukaryota > Metazoa > Chordata > Aves > Passeriformes > Zosteropidae > Sterrhoptilus > Sterrhoptilus dennistouni. The sequence goes on along the minus strand of VWZU01019327.1, from coordinate 2,632,377 downwards.
TGAGTGGCACATCAGCTTCCCTCTGTGGGTTCAAGCATAGACACCCCCATGTCTGTTAACTGGCCAGCCAGCCCAAAGCTATTTATACTTTTCCACAGTATTCACACTGTATTTCTGATATTTATTTTCTCCCTTGTGCTGCATCTCAGCTGAAGAGATAAAAGGGAGGAGCATTAGCCCTGGATACAGTAGAGTCTGATTATCACAGCTATGCTGTAAGTAAGAGATCCTGTGTTCAGTGTTCCTTTTATGGGCTCCAATATGGAACATGGACATGACTTTTAGATTAGAGGCTGTATGGTGCTATCGCCCACTTGGTTGTGAGTGGAGCTGGTGCCTCCAACTGATGGTGGTGTTGCAAAGTGCAGTGGAGTCTGACTCATAACGTGGCTTCTCTCCTTTTTAAGAGTCTTCTCCAAGCGATGAGTCCATCATGTCTCCACTGAGCGAGGAGTCACAGGCTGACACTGAGGATGTCTTTGTGTCTCCAAACAAACCCCGCACTACTGAGGATCTGTTTGCAGTCATTCACAGGTGACCTAACCTTGTGGCAATGGGAAATGGTAACATGCATTCCTCCACAGTTATCCACTAACAATAGCTGCAGGATGGTTATTCTGTGTTTAAGTCTTGTCCTCAAACTATGTTCTTTAGTTAACTCAGTTCAGTTTTCTAGAAGGCAGCTTTAAAACATGCTTTAATATGGCCTGGAGTTCAGTCTGAGTATCTTCAATGGCACATGTGGGACAGTTTACAGACAAAAACATCAGGCTGTTCTTTCTAACCAACACACATCTTCAAAGAAAACTACCTGCAGTGGGTTCCTGTCTTCTGCCTACCAGTCCACCAGCTCTGTTCTGGTGAATGAGTTGTTGCAGGGAGAAGGCTATGACAAGACATCTCTTCCATTTTAGAGTATTTTGTAGTCAGCTGAAATTTAGGATCAAAACTGAAATTGAAGTTTTCTGATACTGAATAGATTATGCTGCATATTATTACCAAAATTTCTGTATGCGTTGTTGTCTTTACAAAGAGCCAGTTATGCTTGGAAGAGCTGGGTAATGTTGAGAGGCATGCTGCAGCTCAGTGACATGAGTCACTGATAGACTCCTGTATTTTACAGAGGACTTAAGAGAACTCTGGAAATTGTGAAAGCATTTGTAAAACTCCAGAACAGCACTAGGCATTATACTACAAAAATAATATATGAAAGAGTTTTCCTTTGTGTTTTTACAGATCAAAAAGGAAAGTTCTTGGGAGAAAGGATTCTGGAGACCTTTCTGTAAGAAACAGACTGAGACCTTCATCTGGGACCAGCAGCCAGCCTCCCACCAGCAGCACACTGCCCGCCACCAACATGCCACCAGCCAGCAATGTGGGCATGCCCATTAGCAGTCAGAGGTCTCCCGGGCTTATATACAGAAATGCCAAAAAGTCCAACACGTCCAATGAGGAGTTTAAGCTACTGCTCCTTAAAAAGGGCAGCCGATCTGATTCCAGCTACAGGATGTCTGCCACCGAAATTCTGAAAAGTCCAATTTTGCCGAAGTCTCCTGGAGAGCTGACAGCGGACACCCTTCAAGGCACAGAAGAGTCTCCTCCCACAACAAGCCCTGACGCATTATCACCGCTCTCCCCCTGCTCCCCCCGGGTCAACACGGAAGGATTCTCCTCCAAGAACTTCCCAATGTCGGCATCGTCGCGGGTGGGGCGGTCGCGGGCCCCGCCGGCAGCCAGCAGCAGCCGGTATAGCGTGCGCTGCAGGCTGTACAACACGCCCATGCAGGCCATCTCGGAGGGCGAGACCGAGAACTCCGACGGCAGCCCCCACGACGATCGCTCTTCTCAAAGCTCCACATAGGCTGTGTGGGTGCCGGGGCCGGGCTGCCAACACCACTCGAGTGCTTAAGGATTGTCAACATAAAAGGCCAATGCTGTAGCAATCCAAAAAAAAAAAAAAAAAAGAAAAAAGAAAAAAAAGAAAAGAAGAAAAAGAGAACAATTGCAGGGCAATATCACAATACAGTGCTTAGATGTGTTTGCATTTGGAAGATGCTGGGGAAACAAAAGGACTACAGCTGTAGCTATTTATTACATTACATTTTCTAAAAGGATGAAGATATGCTATGTCTGTTCTGTTTTCTTTTGGCTTCGTTTGGTTTATTCCACTCTCATGTCCATTGTCAGTGTAGATTTCAAGGCCATTCACTTTCCATAGAGTTAAAGGTGATGCTGGGTGGGTTTTTTTCCCAGAAGCTGCCCATCTAGAAACAAATCCCTCACTGTAGTGCTTCCCTAGAGAGAAAAAAAAAAAAGAAAAAAAAGCTCTTGAGAATTGGTATTTTTCTACACTAAAATGAGCTGAAACAAACTTTAGAAGAAATTAACAAAACATATGTAAATACCATATTTTTGATAAAAATTTGTAAATAGAATTATCAAAAAGTGGACGTGGCAAACGATTTACTGCATAACAACTTTGTTTATAGAAGACAAACAAATTCAATTGTAATAACTGTATTCTGTGAATACCATTTTCATATCAAACATAAAACATGGCCACCAATAACCACTTTTAGTGTGACAGGCCTGAAGGATGACACTGAACAGTGGAAAGCAGGAATTTTCTACCTTAGTTAAGGAAATGGAAAGGCTGACTGTGAGGGGATTAATGAAACCACTTGTGTTTCTAAGGCAGCTCCAAAGAAGCTAACTGGAAAGCGTAGCTGGGAGCGTTACCATGAGGATCAGTGGAGAAGATGAGTGTGCTTCTGACAGAACAGAGCTGGGTCTGATGCAAAGCCCCAAAGGGTCCCATCCCACAGCCCCCTCACCCTGGGCCTTTATACTTGCAGGGATTGCTTCAGAAAGGATAGATGTGAGAGGAAACAGTACTTAACTATCATATTCCTATTAGGCTATTGGGATACATAACACAGTCATAACCTGGTAACTATAATCTTTAAACTTAATTAGTTTCTGGTTCGTAAAGGAAACAAATAAATTATAAGCATGCAAGAAGCGCTTTCGATTTATCAGTAAATATCTGCAATGAGTTTTCAGTGAAGCTTTCTCTTTGTGCTGATGAGATTCATGCTACCTAAATATTTACAAAAATGACACTGTGAAAATGTAGCTGGGATATAGGTACGTGTATGCATTATTTATATTCATTGCTGAGCTGGGAAGGGGAAAGCTCCAGTTCATTGTGCCAGCCACATACAGTAGGGATCATGTCTGGGTTTACCAGAAACACAAAACAGGGTGTGGGACTGGGGTGGGGTGGGAAAGGAGACAAATCAAAGTAGCTGCTTTGATACAAATGAAGGCAGGGAAATAAAAGCTGAATTACTTGAAGTTACTTGAATAGTCTCATCTTAAAACTGCAAGAACCCGTGAGTTGCTTTATACTTTTAATTTTCAAACAGAAAAAAAACAACAGGTCTGATTCTGCTTTGGGCCACCACAATTTCCACTGATGTAGCCCCATCTACACTGATGTGCTACTTAGAGGACAAGGTCCTCTTTATCCAAAACTGATGCAGTTGGTGTTGGTTGCTGTAGGATATGGTTAGGAAAAGAGGAAAGGTTAGTGCAGAGAAAATAGTGAAGGAGGAATGGGGTGTGCAGTAGGACAGGTCAAGCAGGATGGCAGACAGAGCATTCTTGGCTATAAAGAAATCAGCTAAAAGCTGGCTTTAAGCATAAGTAAAAGACTGGGAGGCGGGATGTGTGAATTCGGTTTTTGGGGTTTTTTTCTTTTAATCATGTAATGCATAAAGCTGAGAGTTACTAAAAGAAGGCAGTTCATGTTTTAAAGAGGAAGGTTCTTCCTAAAACTGTTACAATTTCAAGGAGTCAAAGCAAATCAGAACACTTTAACATATCCAAAATGTTATTCCCCAGAAGGGTCACATCTGATTTTGTCTAGCACTTACCACAAGACATATATTATTCAGTTTCCTACTGTCCTGTGTAGCCTGGTTGCATTCAGTTGATAAGGCAGAGTCACTGTGCATGTGATATGTGTGTTGGGATGAGGGATGGTCCATCAGTTGAAGGGCTGCAAAATCATCTAAAATAGTTTTTTAAAATGTAATGGGAGAAAGGTTTTGGAAACAAAAGGCTAATCACATTAGTAGCTTAAGTAGGAAAGTAAGTCTGAATACAAGTGAAGTGAATGAATGAGAACATTTTAAGATGAAGCTATATGTTTAGCATGTAACAAACCACCTTCTGGAGAGTATAAGAAAAGCTTAGATAATGGGCAGAAAATCCTTAGTTTGTCATCTTCAGTCATTTTCCACAAAAATTTTACCAGAAGCACTTTTACAAAATGTTTAGTAGTCCTGAGTTAAACAATCATTCAAAACAATAAAGAGAATACAGATGAATTGATTTTGATGATACCAGTTTTTATCACCCATCAATAATTTCACAGACACCCTAAATAAATATATATACACTAGAGGTTTTTTTTTACCAGATTGATGAGGCAATACTTCACATACAAAACAAACACAGAACAAACCCATTGGAGTATAGTCTCCTTTTGCTTAATTTTCTGATTTATATTTAGCAGATTGAAACGCAAACAGAAAGACATTCTAAATCCTCTCTGAAGAAAAGAGTTCAGAACAAATGTGGGAGTCAGAGGAAGACGAATGGCAGGGAGCCCTGTAGCATTGCAAGCGTGCCATTAAGGCACCAGAGGACAGGCCATAGAGCAAAGGGAGCATCACTCACCTCCTCAGACAGGGTGCAGTACGTGCATCAGGGAACTGCTGAACCGTCATTTCAACCTACTGTTCTGTTGCTTGCACGGATGTTACGAAAATTATTTCTTAAGTTATACAGCTGTGTTCTGAAAAATAACATTTTCCCCTTTTCTTCTTTCTTTTCTTTTTTTCTTTTCTTTTTTTTTTCTTTATTTTCCCTTTGTTTTAGTTTTTGTTGTGGCAGCATAGAGGGCATGGGATAGTTGTAGCAAATAAAGCATATGTTTGCTTTTGCCAAAGGTCAATGATTGAGTGCATTTGCTGCAATGGTGGCAGATAGAGAAATACTGTAGGTTATGACTTAAAGAATTAAAAAACAAAATTAAGAAGGTTACAGTGTAACTATTTTGGTACTAGCACCAGTTCATGCTGGCAGAAAAGACAATGGTTTATGGACTTGCATCCATTTTGTATTTTTGTAATATTTGTAAATATGAACTTTTTAAATTGTTGCAAATATGGTTTCTTTTGTAAAATGTTTTCAAAGTTTACATTAAATCCAAGCCTTTGTATATTTTAGAGCTGTGCAACACTTTAAGTCTTGTATTTATTTTTAGTAAAAACGGTGACAGTTTCATTGTGAACCCCTCTCAAAAAATGTGTTGGAGAAGTTTGATTACCTAGAAAGTGTGTATAGAAACTGCAAATAAACGTGACTGCAATTAAATCATATGTTCTCTTTACTTTCTTGTAATGAGATGTGAAGTCCAATCTACAGACTACAGGTATGCTATTTCCCAAGGTCACCCTCAGCACATTACACATTTCAAACCTATTTAATCCTGTTTTCTGTTCTGACTCTTTTTCATAAATCGAGTAAGGGAAAATGTCTACCCAAAATGTCACTGATTTTAAGTGCCCACCAGTACAACTGGTAACTAGAATCTAGTAACTGCTGAATTCACCCCATGGCTTTTACAGGTAAGGAAAAGCTAAGAGAAAGAAAGCTGTGATGAAAAATGGTGGAGATCACTACTTCATCTTCACCTGGAAAAGGAATCAAACTGCAACACTTCAGATTCAAGACACAGAGAATCCAGGGGCTGGATCTTATCAGATAAAGCAAGCCTTGGGCAAGGGAAGGCCACAGATTATGAACACAAAGTATGAAGACCAAACACTACTTCATTTTAAAATGGTCCAATTATCAGGAGATTGAGACGTCAGGACGTGGAAGCTAAATGTTTAAACAACAGCCCCGCAAAGGTCTCTTTGAAAATGGAGATGAAAATGTTCATCATGAAACTTTGGCTTCAGCTGTCATCTTGTAAGCAGCCTTGAAACACTGTACTTGGTGCTTAAAAAATGCAAATGGAAAAAAGGCTGAAATGTGCAGGTCTGGTGTTATAGAGAGTGTGAAAAAAGAGGAACTTAGGGGAATGCTGCTGGGCTATCTGCAGTGATAGTCTGTAACAGTATGAGGATTGCGCTGGTACCCTTTGAGTAGTCTCCAAGTGTGACTCAGCCAGCATAACATTTAACCAAATGGTCACACAGATAATTTCCTGCTGTCTTATGTGCCTTTCCCATCCCAAAACCACACGTAAGCAAGATCTGTAGAAAAATCTTAGCCCATAGGGGCTGACACAAGCTGGTTTTCATCTGCCCACTGTACATCTGTATCTCTTCATGCTCAGTGAAGAAAAGACTAAACATTAGACTGCATAAAATATGCTTTTACATATATGCAAGGTGTTAGATCCCAAAGGGCAATCCTGGGTCACCTGGTCTGGGATAGCCACAAAATGTTGGATCCTAGAGGGCAGTCGCAGACTGCCTACTCAGAGGTACATTTGGGATACCCTTGAGCTAAATTATGATGAAATAATGCCAAACAATCAAAAAGTTTCATTTATGGCAGCAATTATTTAAATCTTATAATAGGTTAGCCTGTGGCAGCAATGATTTAAATATTTCTGAACAGCAAGACATGGCAACAGCGATTTCTGAACAATCCGTGGATTGACCTTTTCAGGAGAGGATGAAAGGAAGAAGGAATTCACCATTGTGGATCCCACTGTAGTCTGTTTCAAAATATTCTTACTTTCTTAATATTCATTACTCTCTCATGGCAGGTACCACCAATCAAATCATAGTACAGCCTAAGTGAAACTGGTTATATACCTGATTACGAATTCCTTGATCTTTTGAAGGACTATTATCTTCCATTAGGTTACAACAAATCTGTGCCCATAGATTACCCCATTCTTAGACCACTCTGGCAGTAAAATTACTGTTGTCATAATGGATAGACTTAGGTTTGGACAAATAACTGAACCATGGCTTCAGCACTTCTACTATGCTTTCTCCAGTAGGCCATCCTACTGCTTCTGCCTTAACAAGGCCACCCTGACCAGCACTTGTTTTCTTTCTGATTTCTTGAAAGGACTTATATAATCTATATGCCATGTCTCTCATGTGTCTTGTTGGTTCTCAGATGAACTGGGAGGGGGTCTTGTAGGTAGTGGTTACTAAGGCATGCACTCCATAGCTCCCAAGTCACTAGCATCCCTCAACTCGCAGCTTCTCTGAAGAGATTTTTTTTTAACTCCTGAGTGGCCACATTTAACTCTTGAAAAGATTCTCACTTTTCTTTCTCCTCTCCTGCTGTTACCACCACCACTGTGAGGTACCAATTTAATTTCGAAATAATAGTACCTCAACATTGTTTCATTTTATTTCTTGAACAGTGGTTATAAACTGATCTATACATGTAAATTTAGTATTTGCTTTTGTTGGGGGGCTTGGATTTTTTCCTTTTGTTTTCTTTCTCTTAGGGAATTTTCTCCCATTTTTTGCTAAGAAACAATAACGACCAGTACTTCAGAGAGACAGAGGAATATAGCCACAGAGGCAGGGGAGGAGACCAGCTGGCTGCTACCTGAGGGTTTTTTCTCTTGGGAAGGACAGAGTTACCAGGAGATTTTGGGCTAGAGGGAAGGTGCTGGGTGCAGCCTCTAGCTCACTCTCTCTCGACATCAGAGGAGACAGCTGTGGGAAGAATCTGCCACCACTGTGGGGCTCCATCCCCTGCTTTCTTCTACTGTGAGTGGAGTTCTGCCCGAAAGAACAGCTGTTGCACTGGGACCTTATTAGCACTCTATAGCACTCTACCTCACCAGAAAGGAGCCTCACCTGGATGCCTCAGGGGAAAACCCAGGACCCCGAGCCCTGAGCCCCTCCAAGGGAGCCTCTCCCAGCCGTGTTCAGGAGCTGGGCTGCTGCTGCCTGACCCCACCATTTCTCTGCCACTGTTCAGGGTTTTTCACTACACTGTAACCCCGCACCCCCTGCCTGCCATGACACCCTATGCCTCCTGCTACAGCTGTGGAGTTTCTGATACATTTATTTCATTTACTACTCCGGGATCTGCTCACTCTGCCCTTCCAGCTTGCTGCTTCCAAGATTCCTGCTACAGCTCATTTCACTATCTGGAGGTGCACTGGGACCAGCTGCCCCTGGGGGTTTGTAATGAAGTACCTTTTCCATCCTTTCTACCAGCTGCACCCGCCATTACCTCATGCAGAGAGGGGACCGAGCTCGGCCCACAGCGCCCCCTGCAGCCGCGGGGGAATCACCACACCCGCCCTGCCCGGCCCGGAGCCACCAGCGCCCCTGCCGGCTGTGAGCAGAACTGCACCAAAGGGGACAGTGCCTGCGGCCGAGAGAGGCTGTTACGGGGGTTCTGGTTTTGTTTGTGGTTGCTGCCATTGTTGTTGTTTGTTGGCCTTGTTATACATACACATACTCGTAAAGAACTATCATTTCTTTTCCCATATCTTTGCCTGAAAACCCCTTAATTTTAAAGTTATTATAATTTGGAGAGAAAGGAGTAATATTCTCCATTCCAAGGGAGGTTTCCACCTTCCATTGGCAGTCAGCTGTCTGTCAAAACAAACAGATATTGAATGGAAAAGTAGCAGAAGGACACACATTCTCTAGGAGCTGTGACATGAGCATGTGCAAAGGCAGCAAGTCCTCATGAAGGGGAGGGGATCGCTGAGTACTGTCTCTGAGCAAGCTCCCCCTTTAAGGAAACAGAGAAGGGTTCTGTCTCTGGGGACATTTTCAAGCAGTCTATCAGAGGAAGAAAGCCTCCACTACTGGACCCTAAACTTATCCCCCTACAGGGGGAGCAGCCCTTGCCGCTGAGGGAAGACTCTCCAGACTATCCAGTAATCTTTCTCGGGTGATCAGATCATCGGAGGAGCTATGCGATATATAAACTATTATGGAGCACATCACACAAGCGTGCCAAGAGCCTGCTGAATCCAGAATCCAGTCCCTGCTTGCTCGAGGCTAGCTGAGACCTGCCACCTACCAACTACACAACTGACTGCCTCCAAGTCCTATGCCCAGCCCCTAGCCCTTGCTCTCTCTTGCCCACTCTTCACTGACCCTTCTAACTCAGCCTTTGCTCCTGCTGCACCTGTCCATGGGCCTGCTGCTCTCCTATCCATCTGTTCCCGTAGCTGTCTGCCCACAATCCTACCTGACACAATCCTACCATGATCCTACCCGCTGCTCTACCAGCTTCTCCTACCTGAGTGCTGACTCACTGAGCATCCCACCATTCACCAACACAGGAGACATGCTGCCTGCAACCGTGGAAGTTGAACCTCTCCTCCCAAGAGCTGTGCAGGCTCCCCCAGCTTGCAGTACACGCCACACCGATAGTACATTGCAAAGTCTTGCTGGTCAACACCCTGTCTCTTTCTCTGCCCTTTCTCCTTTTCCTTCGTTTCTGCCTTCTCTATCCTCTTCTCTTACAGCTAATTACTTTTCGTCACTAATAAATGGTTCAAAGTTATAGTATTGACCTTGTTTTCATCTAATGTCTCCCTAAGCACTGGTTTAAAAGAATCCCTCACACTCCTCATGGTGGACATTTAATGGTGTCAGAAATGGGATCTTCTGGTGAAATTTATCTGTTTTGAACCACTTAGTGGGAGGGCTAAAAAGAACTAGCAAACTATGCTGGAGTGCATTGTCGTGTTGCAACTTAAAGCAAAATCTAAACCAGGAAGGGGCAAAGCAGCCACCTGTGCTGTTTTATGGGCTGTGTTGACTGCTGTCATGAAAGAATGGGTGGCATACAGCAGCTGAGAGATTACGGTACTCGAGTCCCTGTAGGCACTGTGAAATCCCTACAGATTTAAGTTGCGGGCTTAGAAGGGAGGCTACAGAAAGAAAAGGCATTAAATAGTAATTTACACGAAGTTTTACGGGAGGAATTAGTGAAGGGGATCCAACACACCAGTGGATACCAAAGTGTGCTTGAAAGATGCATCAGTCGCTCCCATTTATGCATGGAAAGAGCTAGCAGAGGCACAGCTTCAGGTGGACCCTATGCTCTATGTGCACCCTTTACTAAAAACAGAATAGATGTATAAAAATTGCCAGGATCAAGTCCCTAACATTACTTAAAAGAAGTACCATTTATGGCCACTGAACTGGCAAAGTTAAAAAAAGATTCTGGTCACTACCCAAGGGAATCTGAGACAGAGTAGGTGTGGTGAGTATCTCTGAGGGGTGGGGGGGAAACCAGTTCCTTTCAAGCAAGAAGGAAGCTGACAGATACTGGGGTCCTTGTATGTTCCTCAAGACTAGGGACTACCAAGACCTCTGGTCACCAACCCAGAGGGAGGCTTATTAGGCCAGAGGGTTAAACCCCTCAGAAAGTGGCAACCACTTGCTATAGAGGGAACTACTGACCACCTGATAGAAAGCATCCAAAAGAGGCATGCATACAAATGATGCATGACTGCAAACTGGGCTCTTTCAGGGCACCTTTTAGACCCCATGATGGTGCTGGTGGACCCTGAAAAAGGATGACCCCACTGATTTGTGGGTACCCGAACTCTCTGAAACCAATTAGCATTCAATTATAGGGGAAAATCCAGGGTTTAGTTCCCCTGGAGAGAGTCACTGCTGCTTTCAGTAGACCTACCCACCTCCATTGCAGGGGATACCCCTGCCCAAGAAGTCCAAGTGAGGACTCGGGGAGAGGTTGACCAGGAATTAATAAACTTTGGGGAAAAGTACAGATCATTTAAGTTGCTAGCCAGCAAGCCCAAGACTCATGGGGTGACACGCACCCAAATAAGCCCAAGATTGTCACCTACGACTCCCTCCCTTGAAATCAGGGAGGACAGGACTGCCCCTTCACAAGACAGGTGCTATGGTCCCAGGGGTAGATTTCCACTTCCAGAAGGAAATCCTGAAAAGGCTAATGGATAGTGTCCTCACAGATAAGCTAACAAAATTAGTGCTGGGATGGCCAAATAAGACACCCAAAAAGGTGACTAAACAGAAATGTGACTTAACTCTGAGTGCGCCCTGTTGCAGAGCACTGCTCTTCAGGGTGCCACGACCTTCCTGGAGAAACTGTCTTTTTCTTAGAAAGACACCCTCTGTGTCAGGAGCACAGGCAATCCCCAGTGATTTCTCTCAGTTAAACAGCTGAGTGGTGGGGCTTCCTCAGATGACGCAGGAATAAAGGAACAGGATCCCATCTTCTGGTCTCAGGAGCTTCTTTATTTTCCCAGGAAATGGCAACCAAAAGACCCCGAGGTCTCAAGGGGGCTGGGTTTTATAGAGGATTGAGGAGTTGGGGTTAGCAACTTGTGCCAACGAGGGAAGGAATTGAAAAAACAGCCAATCAGGGAAGGGATCCAAAGTACACCAAGCAGAGAGGTTAAAAACCAGGAACTGGGGTAACAACAAATCAGGAACAAAAGGCTTATGGGACTGTGCAGTTTTCTGCTCGCCATATCTATAGGGAAGTCTCTTAGGGAGACTTCCCAGGGGGTGAACACAACTGCTCTGAAGATGTCTCAGAGGCTGCAGACCCTCCACAGGAGTGCAACCTCCTCTGTGGTGACCTTAGGGGTCACCACAACTTCCCCATTTTTATTTGAAAAGAATACTTCCCTGAACACTTCCTTTAAACATCAGAATACACAGAACATAGTCAACAAGACTATAAAAATGATCATGAGAACCCAAATGAAACCATTTAGAACTGAAGCAACCCATCCTTTGATTACCCAGTGTTGCAACAGGTTCTCAAACCTCTCGGGTTCTTTTTCAATTCTGAGTTGGTGGACTTCTTGCTGCAGCTGTTGGATGCGAGCATAGATGCTTTTTCCATGGAATGATAAATTGAAACAACAGAGGCCTTCAAACTCTTGGCAGCTGTGTCCACGGCCCAGTAGGTGGAAATCAATAGCGGCGCTGTTCTGCAGGGTGGCATGCTTAATCATCTCATCTTCAAGGAGATCACTGAGCACCCTGAATGTTAAGTTGGCTTACTTATTTAGCAGCACTGCATGTGGGAAATCTCCCTGAGGCCCTTTGCTGCTGCTACCCAGGGCAAAAAGATATGAGGACCCTCTTCCTATGTAGCCAATCAGAAATTTCGCTATCGCAATTTTTGTCCAAATCAACTAAATCTCTCCTTTTGTGAGCCAATTCAGTTTTCTGCTGTTTCGAGTCATTAACTAATGTTGTGTTGGGAGTGAGGACAGCAAGCTTACCAAGAATGCACGGACCACCTTGAAGACGAGAAAGGATCCTGTCGCAGTGAGCTGATTCTCTCACCCCGGCCAGCCCTGGCACCATGGCAAGTGAGGTACCGTCAGTGATACAATCACCTTCACGATCCTGTGGGACTTGGTTTGTCCTCAGGCTGGAGGCAACAATGGCAGGAGAAAAAAAGAGGGACGCTGTTGAGGGTTCACCAAGCTGGGTTTATTGCCCTGCAGGGGAGACAACTAGAGCCCAGGGTGTCTGCCTCAGCAATGCCCTTGAACAGTACCTTTTATCCAGGGATGGAACACAGGGATGGGTTCAGCAAGGGTCCAATCAACGACAACATGGGAGTGGCTCGGAACATAACTGACAGACATAATAACTAATAAGGATGATATGGGAGGGGGAAGCTGGGATCCTGTCCAATCACTTGACACTCTCCCTTGGAACTTTCCAGACACAGGAAGAGGCCCAAGAGCGATGGACAGGACCGAGGAGTTACATAACACAAGACTGACATATAACTGTAACTAGGAAGAAACCAAGGGGAAGTAACTGAAGAGGTACATAGAACAAACCACTTACAGAGAAATATCATGTGAATGTAACAAGAATATATATATAAAAACCAGAAACTAGAAAATGCACCACCACAGGATCCCAGCCCAGACTCAATCCCCACAGATCAAGAGCACTCGTTTCGGCAAGACTCGAGGATATTGAGAGGACTTATACCGTGTCATAGTGGTATAATTACACCAGCTGTGGGCCTGACAGTGTCTCCTGATGGATGACGCATCTTTTGCATTCATTGTTCTCTGGACACGAGAATCAAATGCAATAAATTGCTTGGAAGAACCTCAATAGCTCTAATTCTTGGGGCTCCTCTGGTGCATGGGGTAGAATCTTTGTCCACTCATCCCACAAATCTACTGGATTCGGTTTCTTGCCTGCAAAGAGAGAGTCACTAGGCTTTAATGGGATCCCGACTAGACATGTGGCTAGGGGATTGTCTGCACTGCCCATGGATAAAATGTTTTCTTGTGGCAGAGCCTTGGAGCATCACCCAGATGCTCTCGCGAGGTTGTGCTACCAGCCATAGTAAGGCATCCTAGAAGCATTCCGAGGCTCAAGTCATTGCTAGGTATCCCATGCTGATCATCCAAGAGCAGGAGTGGTCAGAGAATGGAATCTTCTTGGAGAGAGATCTCTTTAGTTTCACCCTTTCCACCCATTCTCCTTCCCTCCTCCCATTTCCCCTTCTTTATTTAAACAGAACTAACGAAGGGAGGGGATGAGCGAAAGGGGTTGGAAAAATAGGGTTGGGGGTAGATGAAGGTTGCAACCAACAAGAAACAGTTAGGAAAGAAGGCTTATAAAGAAGGAACTGGCAATTAGACAGATGCCGTGTCTTGTCTAGCAGGCTACATGGCATCTTGTCTGGATATTTATTGCCACTTGGTCTGAGCCCTGGTGACATGATGGCGGGGAGCCTTGGGCGAACCTGGTCTCTGATGGCGTCTCTGCCATGCAAGGCTTCTCTGCTTTTTGGGGGGTCCAGTATCTGTCGCAGAAAGAACTTCTACACTATCATCAGTAGAAGTAGTTACTGGAAGTGCATGTACGGTTTAACATTCACCCCAGGGATCCATTTGGGGCTGGACGGTGTTGAAACACATGCTACTCCCTAACCCAGGTAATCAACTGGAAAGGCCCTTTGACTTGCTTAGTCTCCGGGTCCTTCCCTTTGAGCTTTGCTTTTTTAAATTTGAGAAGTGCCTTACGACAGGGAGTTTTAGCTCTGCTAGAATTGGAACAGTTTAAGAAACTGATAACATAAAAAGCCTTACAGAATCTCTCAATAGGACGCAGTGTCTCTGTACCTCCCTACTGCTGGTGAAGGACTCATTTAAGGCTGAGATGGGTTCTTTCAATGATTTTGTCCTGTGGGTGAATGGGATATGCCAGTGGAGTGTTCAACACCCCACTGCTGAAAAAATTCTTCAAGTTGTTTTGATTTTCAAGTGAGGCCATTGTCAGTCTTGATCTGTTGGGGGACTCCCAGGACAGAAAAGGCTAGAAGAAAATGGCATTTAGTGAACTGCACATTCTCCCCTGCATGAGCAGATGCAAAAACTGCTCCAGAAATTATGTCAATGGAAACATGTACATATTTTTGTCGACTGAACGAGGGGGAAGTGTGTTACATCAGTTTGCCAAAGTTGACAGCTGTACAACCCATGTGGGTTGATGCCTGCTGAGAAGAAGGGAACCTGGAATGACCGGCAATTGGCACACGAGGCCACTATAGCCTTTGCCTGCTCTTGCGAGAGATGCAACATCCTTACAAGAGCAGGCACATTCTGATGATAAAAGGTATGTGAGAGTTTGGCTTGCTCAAAAACATTTGCCAGTTGTGGAACTTCCACGGGCATGGCAAGGGTGTCTGCTCTCCTGTTCCCCTTAGCAATAGCTCCAGGGAGTTCCGTATTGTGATCTCACATGCTGTACATGTAACAGTTGATGTGGGAAATCAGTTTAACTAATTCATAAAGCAAGCGAAACAAATTTGAGTTAGAGATCTTCCTTAAAACTGAGTGTTCTGCTCTCCCAGCTACATAGGCTGAATGTGTGACCAAACTGAAAAGTTGTTGAAACTTCTCAAAAACCCTGACAATGGCTGCTAATGGCTCAATCTGCAGTGAGCCTTCCACCACCTGGACATCAGATTCCCACTTCCGCATCCTTGGATCCTTCCAAGTCACTACTGACTTGTGAGAGAACCCTGAGTCATCAGTAAAAACCATCACGACCTTGAGAGGTGTTTTGCTAAGCATAAATTTCAGGACCAAACTGAATGTAGATCTCAACAATTTATGACCAGGTAAATGAATTGAAAATTTTCCCAGAAAACTACCAAACTGTCAAGAGAGAAATGGAGGCTCTCATTGTTTTGAAACAAATGCTCCAACTCTTTGGTGATGGTGGCCAATGGTATGCAGATGCATGCAAAATCACATCCGGCAAGAGACTGGAGATGAGCCCTGCCTCTGCGGATGAGCACTGCCATCAACTCTTGAGGAGTTATTATTGGTTTTGGCTGTTGATTTGGTAAGAAAATCCATTCAAGGATCAGTAAGGGACCCTCTAAATCAGAGTCACATTGAAAGAAGAGAGTGTACAACTATGGAGTCTTACCTAGAATGGCATAAAGAAGAGTAAATTTGGTTCGAAACATTGAGCGTGCCAGGATAGCGTATCCTGGACCTTGTTGAAGGATTTTCGGGCTTCTGGTGAGATGGTCCGTAGTGATGTCAGGTCCTCATTTTCTCGCAGAAGACTGAACAGTGGGGTGAGGTCTTTGTCATTATTCCCAGCAGAGGACATACCCAATTGATGGAGCCACACAGCTGCTGGAGGCTAGAGGTCATGCAGCATCTTTGGGTCATCCTTGATGAAGATCTGCTGATGAAGATCTGTCTCTTCTCTCAGCTGGAAACCTAGGTAGGTCCATGGGCTGGAGAGCTGAACTTTGTCCTCCCAGATCTCAAATCTGAAACTCTCAATGGCTCTAAAGGTCTCTTTCAGCACTCAGTCAAGGCTGGTGTGGTCTTTGGCACAGACAAGGATGTCGCCCATGTAATGCAGTACAAAACAGTCAGGAAACCGCTGTCTGATTGGTGACAATTTCTGCGACGTGCGACTGGGCTGTTCTTCTTGCCCTGGGGCAAGACCAGCCAGTGATAACACCACAGCAGGGCTTGACAGTTCAGTGATGGCACAGAAAAAGCAAAGCAGAGGGCATCATGAGGGTGCAACAGAATAATAAAAAAGCAACCTTTGATATCAATAATTGTGAGAGGCCAGTGTCAGGGGACCATGGTTTGTGTGGGCATTCCTGGCTGTGAAGACCCGAATTCCTTGATGACATCATTCATTTTTCTTAGGTCTTGGAAGAGCCTCCATCTGTCCTTCTCCGGCTTCTTAATCACGAAGAGAGGAGTGTTCCATGGACTGTTTGATGGTACTGTACATTCTTTCTCCAGCTGTTCCGCCACAAGAGTTTCTAGTGCACGCAACTTCTCTTCAGCTAGGGACCACTGGTCAACCCAGACTGGGTGATCTTGTTACTAGTTGAGCCTGATGGTATCAATGGTATGCTTTTCAGTGGCCCCAACCAGAAATCCCGGCAAGTGATCTGGAGGGAGGCTCCCCACTGTCAGGACATCTCGTCCCCACAGTGTGATTGGTACCCTAACCACTGAAGGCCTCACTGTGGCAACCTTTCTTTTAGGGCCACTAATTAAAATGTTTTTCTTTAGATCTCCATGAGGTTGCTAGTCCTCCAATGCCTGACACCAATCCAGACACAGGTTCAAGTTCCCACTATTCTGGCCACTCGGAGCAGGCAATCATAGTCACATTATCTCCGGTGTCAATCATGCCTTTTCTTCTCCCTGTCAGAAAATAAATCACATTTTATGATGGGTTTGTTCATTCCAAGCAATTGGATCCACATGACGGCTGGGTCTAGTGGCAGGTCCTGAGGTAGTTCTTTCAGTAATAATAAGGCTTGGACAATGGGGATACCCACTTCCAGAAAATATGGGAGATGGTTGCAACAAACGAAAATAAATTACACAGCCACAGCTTGTCAGAGAGCCCTTTCTGTTAGCCCAGGCTGCTGCACCAACCATGCCAAGGGGCCCTTGTGTGCTTTACACAAAAATAGGTTTATTCCCAGATGGAGAGGTGGAGACAAGAGACCTTGAACAATGGGGAACATGGGGTTTTTAACTGGAGGATGAGCAGGGGGTGGGTATCAGACATTAACCAATCAGGGAGAAACATCAGCCAGGGACTGACAGGGCACAGAGGAGGAGGGTACCAGCCAGTGGCCTACCAAGTACAACAGAATATTCTTGAAGGAGGGGAAATGTTCTGGGAGAATTGACAATCAGGTGGGTGTAACTCAGGGAAGGATCTGGAATGAGGGGCCTGGATACATGTAAGATTGGCATGGGACTGGGCAGGGTTTGGGACCAGAGGACAATTCTGCAGGAGGAGGGAAAGGCAAGTCTAGGGAAGACAGAAAACCAGGGCTGAAGCAACAATACAGGGGGAAAGGAACAATTCATTAGGGATAAAATATAACAATACAAAATGCAGACGGGGGGAGGGGGGAGGGGTCAGGTTATACAAGAGACCAGTGAAACTGAGCTGCCATTGAAAACATAGTAAAAACACACTGCAACAAATTAAGATCTCTGTGTTTGGGGGTAATAACTTCAGGAAAAACAAAGATAAAACAAAGCTCACCAAGGGTTAGTCTTTTGTTTGTTTGGTGCGCTCTTTCAACAACTGATTGTCCAGTGGAGGAGTGGAGTATGCCAGTGTTATGTTTAACTCCCCACTGGCTAAGAAATTCTTTAATATTCTTTGAGACATGCCAGACCATTGTCTGTTTTAATTTGCTCATAGACTCCCAAGATGGTAAATGAAAGGAGAAAGTGCTTGGTGACATCTTCTGCACTTTCCCCCTCATGGGCTGAGGCAAATACCACTCCTGAAAACCTGTCAATTGACACATGGATGTATTTCAGTCTCCCAAACTCAGGAAAATGGGTGACATTGGACTGCCAAAACTGGCAACTCTTTAGACCTCGGGGGTTAACCCCAGAGCCTAAGGATGGAATCTAGTATTGTTGGCAGTTGAGGCAAGTAATAACAATGGCTCATGCTTGTTCACGTGGTAAATGGAACATTCTCATCAAAGCTGGAATGTTCTGGTGGTCGAAGGCATGGCTCAGCTTCACCTGTGAGAAAAAGTCTGGCATGTTAACATGGCGCACAGGCATAGCCAGGGCATCTGCTTTCAGATTTCGCTCTGCTATAGGACCTGGAAGGTTGATCTGTGACCTCATATGCATTATACAAAAAGGTTGTTTTCGGTGGGAGAGGAGCTAGATCAATTTCGAAAGCTATTTGGATAAATCTGGGTTTGTAACCTCTTTCAAAATCAGTGTTCTGCCCTCATAGCTACACCAGCTACATATGCCAAATCAGTGACTAAACCGATAGGCTCTTAAAACCTCTCCAAGGCTCTGACGACAGCTGCAAGTTCAGCAATTTGAGGAGAACCCTCAACAGTTTCAACGTCAGACTCTCACTTTTGCATCTTTGGATCCTTCCAAGTCATTATTGACTTGTAGGATCTTCCCGAGCCATTTGTAAAAATTGTCAGAGCTTTTAGAGGAGTGCGACTTCGGAGTGATTTTGGAATCAAATGAAAGACTGAATTAAACAGCCTGTGACTGGGTGGGTAGATAGA
This sequence comes from Sterrhoptilus dennistouni, assembly GCA_013397095.1. NCBI lineage: Eukaryota > Metazoa > Chordata > Aves > Passeriformes > Zosteropidae > Sterrhoptilus > Sterrhoptilus dennistouni. The sequence goes on along the minus strand of VWZU01019327.1, from coordinate 2,613,735 downwards.
ATTTGGCCTGGGTAGCTATCCAGGGCAAACTGGAGGTGCTCATTCGTCTGGAGCAAATGGTCCAGATTTCCCATCGTTAAAGGTAAAGGAATGCATGTAAAGTCATATCCCACAAGGGTGCAGAGGTAAGCCCTGGCTCTCATAATGATCTAAGCCATGAGTTCCTGTGGTGTTGTTATCGTTTTGGTGGGTTGATGGTGGAGACGGACCCACTCGATGATAAGGAGGGTCCTTTGATTGAATGTCCCATTGAAAAATAAGTGAATGAAATCTGGGTGACTTACCCATAAGGATCAACTGAAAGAGCAGGGTAGAATGTGTCCTGTGGGTATGCTGTTACGAGAGAGCTCAATCACGGTACAGGGGAGGAGGGTACATACTCACACAGCCAGTGGCCTACAAAGAACAACAGAGCTTTCTAGAAAGAGGGGAAGGGTTCTGGGAGGATTGACAACCACATGGGTGTAACTCAAGGAAGGATCTGGAATGAGGGGCTTGGATATAGGTAAGATTTGCAGGGGATTGGGCAGGGTTTACAGTTGGAGGGTACCAAGTGGAGGGAGGAGGAGACTTGGGAGGCACCAAACAGTCAAAGAACCTAAACTATTTAATTAACACACTACCAGATAAAAGGAAGTATGACCCAGAATGTAACAGATGAAAGCATACAAACACCAGAAAGTGACAGTACTGATACCTACAAATTTTCACTTTCTGTACGTTTCTCATATACTTATAGTTTTGTAACTATTAATACATGGTTACAGCTTCTAGTACTCTTCCTACTTTTCCCCTAGTACTCTATTAGTTTTCCTCTACTTTTTAAAACAGTAAGCTAACCTTTCTGCTGCATACTTAGGATTGTTTAGTCTTGCTTTTTAGTCCAGCAAGGACACTTTGTTTTGCACCATACATTGCAGCCGTAATAAAATGGAGGGCTAAAAGATTGGGAGAGGGCTCTGTCCTGGGTTGCAGTGTAGGATGTACACAAAGTATTTATTCTATCACCATCTTCATGAACTGTTGAAACCAGGTGGGCTACTGTTTTCCCAAGGGTGTCTTCTGCTAATGGCCTTTGGGGCGTATTCTGCTAAAGGCCCATTAACGCCTGGCCCATGACTCATAGGTAACTCCCTCCAGGAGTTACCTCTGTTTAATGGGCCATCAAGGACCCACTTCACAACTCCTCATCCTATTGTGAGATGCTCTGCCCAGGGGGAGGAGCCAAGCATTCTCACCTGGATATAAGCTGGTATGTGGGACAGTGCAAGTAGCCCTGACTCACTGGATTCCCAGAGGAGCAGAGCTCCCAGACCTTTCTACAGGATCACTGCTTCAGGAAGACCATCTCATCTGGACTGCTTCCACTACCCTGCTCAGGTTGTATTCTGACTCTATCAGTGGTCCTTTGTGTTATTGCATTTATTTTATTTTTACCTTTTTTACCTTTTTTTTCTTATTAAATTATATTTCTGACTTGGAGCCTCCCACTCGTTTTGCTTTCAAACCACGACAGGCTCCAAGGGGGCAGAACCTGGGGGAAAATGATCTAACCAATGCTCTTCTAATTTGACAGTATTTGTTAGATATACTAATTAATTGACACTACAAAAACTGTACAAATCTGATTCCACCTGTGCCCACAACCATGGGGGCACATGGAAGCTTTCATTAAAGATCTGCTTTTTGTATTATCTATATTGTCTGGAAAGTGTTTTTCTTTCTCAATTCAGGCAACAGTACTGCTTCTCCACATCGTAAATGCAGCAAACTTTGGTTGTGTAATAGATAAACAATAGCATGGAAAGGCTGGCATTTTATTGACTACGTGAGAAAATCCCTTCTCAAAGAGTTCAGGTGGTAGCAATTCCAGCAAATGAGGAAGAAAATTTTATCCTTAGGATCACAATTAAATATATAGATAATGGCAAAGCAAACCTACTAAACAAAACAAAAGTTAATAGCTACTAACTACTAAAAGTTGCTACTAACAAAGTTAGTAACAATCAGTCACTTCAGCTACTGGCAAGGTTTAACTGTCTGCCACACCTCTGGGTGAGGAATTTGTAGTTTATAAAGTGAAACTCACTGATAATGAAACAGAATGAAACCCAAGGATGAGTAATTTTATTTACCACAAAAATAAACTACATCATTCAAAAGTAGTACATATCTTGGGAAATACAGCTTGACTTTACCCACTGGTCTAGGTTACCAGCTTTTCCAGTATGAAGATGTGGCTCAATGAATACAATATTCCTCCTGAGATTCTGTCTACAGGTCTGGAAACTGACAATCCAGGACATGTAACAGAATTCAGAAATTGTGCAGACACATCCAAGTATTGGATCATGCAAAGAACTTGGAGCCTTTACTGCCTACAGCACAGAACTCCTACATCAAACTCCATCATCAGCAGCCCCACATCACCTCCTGTGCTAGTGCATCAAGCAGCACTCACCAAGCAGAAGTATAAAGCACGATTCAGCTAGTCTAGATAATGCATCCAATCCACAAAATGTCAGTACAATAAAATTCTACTGAAAACTCTAATCCTTCTGAAACTACACCATCCATGAGATGGTGTAGCTCAAACTAAGGAAGCAGAAGACCCCACCCTGCATCAGCATAATGTGCTTGTTTATTACATCAACGTTGCGACCTCAGAACTGGACCAGCTGGGAGTGACAAAATGAAATAGGGGCAGGGACAATGGAGTAGCCTGGAAAAGTTAACTTTAATAATGAGCAAAATAACAAAGAGCAGAAGCCGTGCATACAGGACAATCTCCAAAGATCTAGCAATAGGGTAAACTCAGCAATATATATGGTTACATCTGAGGGCAGGGAACCAATCATCAATGTAAAATTGAAACGTAACCTTATATAGCAAGCGTTATAAACCAATCATAGACAAGAACTAGAAACATTGCCTAATATGGAAGCACCTAGTCAACATAACTACTCCCATCATCCTGTTCTTCTCACCGTAACCTAGCTAGATGTTTTCCCTCTCAACATACTGCTTTCCAACAGCCTTAAGTGGATGCCTTCTGCATGACCAGTCGAGGCCAGCCCACTGTCTACCCCAGCCAGGCCAACTTTCACACTTGTTTGGGAGACAAACTTCATTTGCCTGACATGGTGCTGCATCAGTCTATATTTGCAGAAAAGTCTACACATGTAAATTACAGTAAAAAAGCTATTATTGTTCTCATGAAAGAGAAAAAAGAAACATGTTGCACCTTACTGTTATAAACAAGGCTCATATTGAAAAAAAAATTACCATGAAGAAAAGAAAAAGGAAAGGAGGCTAATTAACTTCAAAAGAAAAATAGAGCCTGTTTATTGAAAAGGAGAATAGCCAAGGAACCTGAATCCCAAGACAATCTTGGGACGCCTGCAATAACTCATAGAAAAAATAACTGTGCAAGCTGTAGCTGCACAGCGCGTTTCCTAGGAGATGAGTCTTACGGAGAGACTAGTCCCACAGAAAAAGGCCCTGGCTCTGGGCACCCAAAGCCTTTTAAAGTCTCTCAGTTTGTTTGATTGGAGCACTCAGGATCCGGATACTGATTGGTCAATTTCTCGGCCTCTGATTGGTCTACACCAAGTTTCATCCTGGGCCAATCATTTTCAGAATTCTTTCCCTCACTGGGTCGTCCATTTTCCAATCCCAGTTCAACTTCTGCTCCAGCTTCATGACGTAATCTCTCCAGAAAGTTCACTGGCAGTCCAATAAGACATCCTCGTCCCTCCTCCCAGTGACCAGCTCACACCCACCCCTATACAACAATATGTCTAACCCCTTACCCCACTAATTATAACTTGTTAATCAATTAAGTGTATTAATTCATTAACTCACTTAATAATATATATCAGCTTAACATTTCAGTTAATAGTTTTATACCAAGAGTCAAACTTTATTCATTTATAACATTACTGCAGAACCAGAATACCCATATGTCTTTGCATTTTGGACACTGGGTAGAATGTGAAGTTTGTGGGAATCAGTCTGACTGGGATGCAGGGTCAGCCAGACTTCACCCCCAACAAGCCAAGCCTTAGCTTCAAGCCCTGGGAAACATACATCTAACTCAGGGCAAGCCTGAGATCTCCTCTCAAGAGCCTTTGAAGTTTTTATGTTAATTAGTCCAAGTTCTACTCCCTTATTGGTTACCTGTGTTCCATATATGGTATTGTTTCTAGAATGTTCCACTCCCAAAACAATATATTGTTACTTCTCTCTTGTTTCTGGTCTTTTGGAGCTTGTCCCCATACTGCGTTTGGTGTCTGGGCATCATCTCTATTTTTGTTTCTCATTAAAAGTAATTTTCAGGCACTCCATCATTCCCATTCCTTTTTCTTATTTTGCGCCATGCTCACCCTGAAGTCAGGGGACCCAAAGATTTATCGCAGCCACCCTCACTGTGACAGAAGATAAAAGCCCCCTTTCCAGCTGGTATTGCAAAACTGCATTTCACTTCTGCAGAGGCTAAGGAATGGGTTGACTCCTCAGAAGACAGTGCTACACGAAAGTGATGAATAGTTTGGAGATACATCTCCTTTGATAAGATTTAGACACTTAAAATAGTGTCTCTTGCACTATGCAAGGGAAACAGCCACAATTATTGATTAAAGATGTTACTATTAAAAAAATACTAAGGAGTATTAGAGAGTCAGGGAGATAGACTGACAGAACCAAGGTCTGACCTCCCTGAAACAGTAGCAGCCACCAAAAATAATTCAAGGGTGAATATTCAATTCAATTCAATAAAAGATCAAGGGTAGGACAAGGTAGCAGTTGTGAAGAAAGGAGCAAGGGAGGGCAGCCCACGCTTGGGATACCCTTTTTTGCTTGATATACCTTTTTCCCCCACCTCATCCCCCAGGTCTCTCTGCACAAAACGTAGAAGGTTCTGCATGAAAAGCCAGCCAAAAGCTGAAGAGAATAAAGGTCAATTTGCACCATAGGTGCCACCTCCATTAGAAAAGAAATAAGAAAGTCTGTGGGGAAGAATTGCAGACCAAGGCAAGAAAGGGAATCTTGTGATTGATGTCTTGCACAAGTGGCCTGATGAAGAGGAACAATTGACAAAGCCTTCTTGCTTCAGCTAGAGAAGGCAGTGTGCTCACAGGCTCTTGTTCTGCTGGAAAACTAGCACCACAAGCTGCAGGCAATTCAGGAGACTTCTGGACCCACTCTTGTCCAGTGTACCCAGGATCCTCCACAACCCTTTGATCTGGCCCTTAGACCCATGCCTCCCTCACCCCTTGAGAGCCCCTCAGCTCTATGGTCTCTCTAGCACCTGGCCAGGATTGCCCTGGTCCTCAGTAGCAAAATGCCCCATGGTCCCACCTTTAAACACACCCCTGGATTCTGGAGCCACCTCCCTACTTTCTGGACCATCCAGTTTTACCTTCATTAGTGCTCATATTTACTCACACACCTGCACTTACTCCAGAACTGCACCAGAGGTACATGGACCCTCTGACATGTCTGCCATTACTGCACTCAGACCCCCATACACACATGTATGCACATCATCCCAGAAAAAAGCTAAAAAAAGTTTACTATCACTACAGTCTTGTTCCTCCCCATTTCATATCAGTCCACCCCCTTCCCTGGTTTTTATTAATTTCCTAAACAGAACTTTACATATGTCTCCTTCACTTTCTTTAAAAGCTCTTGGTTGAACCTGCAGAGATTGCTCTTCTTTTCCCTTGTATAGTGCTGCTGAGCTGTACTTTTTTTGATCCTTCAGGCCATCATGGGCCACTTTTCTGCCCCAAGTCATGAGTAGATCAGGTCCCATAACCACCCACATCCAATGTTCTTACACTGTGTCACTGTATTTGGGACACTGGAATCAGCTGCTTAGGAAGACAGTGGAGTGGCCATCCCTGGAGGCGTTTTAAAATAAGCCTTAATATGACTTACTGCCATAGTTTACTCAATAATGTTACAAATTACTCAGACCCCAAGTGGGAATGAGTGAGAAAGTTTTTTATTGGGAACTAATAAAAATTCCACAAGGGAAAAGGGACAGCACTGGGAACATGGCCGACCACCAGAGGCTTGTCCACAAAATCGCAGGTCCACCTTTTATATTCCTGGTGTTTTTATCAGCCAAATACATTTTCATAAACAGTCATCCATATTCCAGTATTTTCCTTATATATCCCTGGTCCCTCCCAAAGTCTGCCAGTTAACTCTTCTTTGCTGTCCATTGGTGCAGACCTTGCAACTTCACTGGAGCTGAGCTGTTGTCACACCAAGTCCCCCCTGCAACGAGCTTCCCCCATTCCCGACTGCCTCATGCAAGGGGCTCGGGTACACGCCTTCCCCCACGTCTCTGACAACCATGGCTGTCTGGTAGCAATAACACGGTGTCAGGTCATAGACTGGGCTGGATGCTCTCCAAGTTTGTCTTTTCCAACCTCATTAATTCTTTGATCATTCCTACCACTCCCTGAAGATACACCCGCAGAAAGATTCCTGTGCCTCCAGGGGGGAGCATCAGGACACCCCTGGGACAGGTGGGCAGGGCATGTCCTGGACCTGCTGATTCCCAGCCCCGAATCAAGAAAGCGAGGGGCTTTACAGGCCACCAAACCTCAATTTGTTGGTGTGCTAAGAGAACCAGATGGGTTTTACCCTGAAACCTGGAGCTGTGAATGGCACAAGCAACAGGCTCTGGCCTCGTGCAGGGCCCCAGGGAGCAGCTCGGCAGCCCCGAATTCCCCAGGGGCCCAAAAAATCTGCATGATCTGCACTGCTGCCCTCAGCACGGCCCCGGCTAGCAGAGAGTACGGCAGCGCCAGGCAGCCGAGAGGGGCGCGGAGAAAGCCCGGGCATTTTCCCTAACTCGAGAGCCATGCCCGGCAGCCTCCGGCGGGTTGCTGGAAGAAAGGGCCCGCCGACGGACTAGCTGCTCCCGGAACGGGCCAGCTGGCTGGCGGACTGCTGCGGGTGCG
>VWZU01019327.1:2561738-2596719 GCA_013397095.1 Sterrhoptilus dennistouni | reverse complement strand
TTTTTTCTTTTTTATATATAATTATTTTTCTAATGAAAAAGGAGAGCATTTTATCTGAAGCTTCTTATACTGGATATCAGCAGAATCCTCTTACGGAGGTCCTCAGTTATTGCCAGGTATATTTTTTTCTTTTTATCTGAAATGTTGTTTAAGCTATTTTAGTTTTAAACTTCAGGAAGAGTTGTATTATAAACTTGACCACCAGTGATCCTTCCCAATTGTTTTCTTGTTAATTGCCCACATAGCTACAATATTTTCAAAGTAAAACCAATCTCCTTCATATTCTCTGACTTCTCATTGGAATAATTTTCAAATATTAAGCTTTAATACAAAACATAAAGTTTAGTTATTGGGAGGAGCTTCACAGTAATGGGAAAGATATGGCAGTGATACACACCCAGCTATTGAAAAGTACATGTCGCTTGCCAAAGGTGTGCCAAAAATCCTGCTAGGGTTGGTTTTGTAAGTACTTTCCTTTTGATTTCTGAAGCAGTAACTGGCAAAATTTAAAATAACTGCACTAAAATTTAAAAGCATCCCATATTTATTCAGATGAGCACTTGTGTGACTGGAGTCATTCAGGCCACGCTTAATGGAAGTCAGTTTGTGAGTGGTTTGTAGCCAAGTGTTAATGTCCTGTAAGTCTCCTTGAGCATTTAGCTGTGCTGGAAGGAAGTTTTAGGGAGGGAGTTCACCTTTTAATTGAACTTTCTTGATTTCTTCAGGTTTAGGTTGGGTTCTTGTGAAACAGTACTGTTTTCAGTCTTATGTTTGTTGACAGGCCATGTATGATGCCATTCAGAAGTTGGATAAAAAATTTGACCTGCTTCATCGTAAGGTCTCAGAAATGCAGCATGCTCGTATAAAGCCAATCTTGCTCAAACCCGTGAGTATTAAATACCTAAGATATTTATTTTTGCTTTAATTCTCTCATTTTTCCTGATTATTTAAAAAATCCCTATCCTTTCACTAAGATGAAAGTTAGTAGCAAAATAGTAGACTTTGAATGTATTTCCATTCAATTATTTGAGCTTGTGATTATGTGCCAGCCTCAGTTTCCTGTGTTACTGACTGGTGGCCACAGATTGGCAGTGACCCCCATCAAATTCAGGATACTGTGACAGATGCTGTAAAATTCCATTCGTATTTGTATTGGTATTTGTACGAACAGAAGTGAATTGTGTAGGTGCATCTCAAACTTCAGTATATTGCTGTTGCACCTTTGCAACATGCAATGTGTTGTCTCATTGGTTTCTGCAGTTAGAAGAGAGTTTAACCATCAGTCAGGTAGGTTCAATTGGCTTACTGAACTTTAGATCTCAACAGTATGTTGTCATATCCATTACAGTATAGAATTTATTATATTTTTTAATGGAAACTCCTTCTTAAACATTTTTAATAATGTTTGACATTAAGTACATAATATTTGTTTTGTTCCTAAATGGTCATTCTACTGTTAACTAAGGAGACACAATTTTAGCACTTCTAACAATGATCTTTAAAAGGAAAGCATAACAGATGATTTTGAAAAAGGTCCTAAATTTCATAATGACTTTTTTGTCATCGACACTACCAAGCTTTTAATGTGGCAGAGAGGATTCTGCTGTCAGGAGGTGCCAAGACAGTAAGGCCATTTGTTTTAAGGATGGATGGAGCTGGATTTCTCACACCTGTCAGCTATCAGTAGGATACTAGGTTTTATCTGGTATGTATTTTTATTGTGACCTCCAAGCTTGTGCTGTCCACACATTCAAAACCACGAGTTTCAGGGAATAAACTGATCTTGTCACCTACAAATGAGCCCTGTAAGACCTCCGTGGTCTTACCCTCCTCTCTGATATGTGGGATGGCAGCTGCTTTAAAGTTTTGATTTTTGGGTTAAAAATGATCTGCAGTGCTGTTTTTTTTTTTTTTTTTTTTTTTTTTTTTTTCTCTGAAGGTTTAATCCCTAAGTAAGGTGCAACCAGCCAGCTATTTTCTTAGGTTCTGCCATTTTAAATCGTCAGGAGTGCTGTTCGGTTTTTTATAGCTGTACCATTACTGTACTTGTGAAGGGCTAATGCAATGGTTTGGGGTAAAAGTACTTTTTTTATTAGATGAACTCCAAAAGCTGGAGAAGTTGACAAGTTTTCAGATACATAAGACTTCCTTAAGGTCATAGATTTTTTTAAGGTTACAAAGGTAAAATATAACAAGATTTCTCTCAACAAACACGTAAAACCACCAAAATTAAACAAAATAAGAACAACAAATCCACGTGTCATCAACATTTGGTGACTCCTGCTCAGTGACATATGTTTTGAACTAGAATGCATGCTATATGATTTTTTAGTAAAAGTACTTGAAGTGGTGGAAAACATAGGCCATATCTCAGTTTGACCATCTCAGTTTCTTTGGAATCTTCATTATAGATGAGATATGAATGTTTAGTGTCTTCAGCTTACAAGAAAGAAGAGAAAGTGTTTGGATATTTTCTTGTTTGAAAGGAGCTAGCATAGCAGTGGACACATTCCTTGAAAATTCATCAGCCAGTGGCTGGGTCAATGACTGAAAAATTTTAAATTTTATTTTGTCTATTTACTTTTTGTAGAGGTCTAAAAGTAATTTTGCCTCCATCCCAGGTGGAAGAAATTTGAGAAATACTGAAGCTGACCAGATAAACACTAGTGCTGCAAATACAAAAAAGAATAGAAGATGGTAGAGGGAAGGCTAAAACGTGGTAGCTCTGAGTTAATGACAGAAACTACTTCAAGGAAGAGTTTGCTCCCAATAGCATAATTACTAAAATCCAGTTTTCCTGGTTTGTTTAAAAAAACACCCCAAAATTTTCAACCGATTATAATTTAACCTTTTAATTGTTTTCTGAATCATGTTTGCAGAAACCATTTGGATTTACATACAGAAGTTCCAGTCATTTGCCTTCAGGAAAAAGAGTACAAAAACACATGGAAAGGGGTTTAAGTCTTCATCTCCCTTCATCAGGCCAGGGAAGGCATAGCCCAGTTTTAAGGGTTGCTTTACAAAATGGCCACGTTCAGGTCAATTCCGAAGTAAAACATGCCCCACAGAGTTTTCATCTTGAATCTCAGCAGCCTGTTGGAAGGCAGAGCCCACCACTCCCCACTATAGTTTCTACACATTCATTGCATTCATCATACACAGCAACTAATGGGATGCCTGACCTTTCACCACAATCAAATCTTGCTCCCAGTATCGTGGAAAGTACTGTCAATGTTGCATCTTCACCTGTGGCATCACCATCAATACCAGCACCGTCTGAGCCCAGTCAGGAGAATAGTGCTGTGGAATTGAACCACAGAAATGCATCTGAGAATGTGAATATTAGTGAAGAGCTACCATCTTCTTCAGTCTTCATCAGTCCTAGCTTTGGTGAGTTCCTTTGTGATAAATACTCCGAAACAAAGGCTAAAATATGGCTGCTACTACCACAAGCCTTTGATTTACAGTAGATGCTTTGGGTTCTTTTAACTCTGGCCTCTCTTTTTCATTCTTAATGTAACCTTTTTTATCGTGTGTATAATTCACAAGTAATATGTGTATGCTATCCATGTGTTGGAGAAAGCAAAAGAGATTGCCACTAAAGCTAGGTGAGGCATATGCCTATATGCGTGTTTTAAGAAAGCAGCTCACCTGATCTATGTGAAGGAATTACCTGTTTTCTTCTTGTGGGGGATTTTATCCATGAAACATCCTTTCTATACTCAAATCCTCCAGAGTTTTGTTTCTTTCAAAATACTTCATTCCAAAGAAAAAGAAGAATTTTTAGATCGTTCCACTATAATAAAGATACACATATAAAATAGCACAATGTATTAAAAACTAATGCCTTTGTAAAGTGTAAATGATACCGTGAGTTATGTGCAAGGCCAAACTATGACTTCTTTGCTTTTGGTCTTAAAATACAGCTGAAAAGTTGCATGAATAGTAGGTGAAATATTCAGAGATCTATAAAAAAATTGTAAACAGTTTATGATTTAGCAGTTCTGTGTATAGATACGCCACTCTTTGTGAGTCAGTGTCTTGAAAACATATCTTATATCTGCACATATGTAAAATAGGCCAGTGTGAACATTGTGGACAATTGGGTGTCTAACGTATTTCCTTGGGTGTTTTGATTTCAGTTAGTTATGCTGGTGGTTAATGCGAATCAAAAAGATATTTCTGTTATCATTCCAATTTAAACCTGCTTTTGTAAGAGTAAAGATAAGTAGTAACACATAGTAGAATTAATTGTAGTAGAAAATATACTCTGAGAGTCAAGAGAAAGAGTTTGAAAAAATGTTCTGTTTTTAACAACTCACTTGGGATTTAAATTTTTTTTTCTTTGAATGTTTGTGTTTTACAGAAGAGTTTGTTGGTGACCCAGCAAGAAATGTAAAAGTTCTTGGACACCACTTGGTGAAGGCTCGGCAAAAGGCCAAACCCAAGTTCGCAGCGCGACACTTGGTTCGTGTCCTGTTCCCCAAGAAAACTTTATTGTGCAGCATTATGGGAGCAAGTGCACGAGGGCGCAGGACATTGGATCCAAACAAAATTGCTGCAATAAGAGGTATGTTACCTCCCAAAATTCACAGATTCACTTCTTTCATGCTTAACATAGTTTTGAACTTTAAAGGAGTCCTTTTCTGTGTGTTTCTGCCTAATCACTGTCTGGCAACTAGTGAGCAGACAAATGCCATAGTGGATGTGCTCCACTCCACAGTATCTTTTTGTTTTGAAAGTCCTGCTTTGTAATTCTCAATGTTAGTTTTTCTTCAATTTGAATAAAACTATTCAAATTTCTTCTAGTTATATGTATATCTTGTTCATCAATCATGCTTGCTGTCTCTAAATTTTTAATTGCAGTTTATTTTGTGTTTGTGTGTGCCATTGATTTTTTTTTTTTTTTTTTTTTTTTTTTTTTTTTTTTTTTTTTTTTTTTTTTTTTTGTTTTTTTTTTTTTGGTTGGTTGATTTGGGTTGGTCTATGGCCATGGTATACTTAGGAGAAACATTAACTGTATTTTTAAAATACTCTTATGTTCAGTTCTCTTGAGTGGACAGTGGTGAAGATGGAGGGCATTTTTTAAATAAATGTCAAGTCATTTACACAGATCCCATGGCACATATGTGTTAAAGGGTTAAAATTTGAGTGTGAGATTTTATAAGCCATGTGAAGTAGTTGCAGCAAGAGCATTACCCTGTCTCTGTTCTTTTGGGGGGATGGTAGTGGAGTTGGTTTGGGGGTTTTTTAAAAGTTAGTATGATAAATCACACATTTCCCCTAATTCTACCAGGAAATGTTTAATATAATAAAAGTATTATTCACAACGTCTCAAAAAGTATCACAGAACATATTGAATTCATAATCCTGGTTATTTTCAAAGCATAAGTTTACTATATTTATTAATGGAAATCTGAAGCTTGTAAATGGAGAACAGTAAACATGAAGCATTAGTTAGCTTTCTCTTTCTAAATTAGGATACTTATAATTACTGGGCTTTGTCATGAAGCTTCAAACACTTTCTATATTTTTTATGCAGAGTTTCTTGAAACTAACTTTCCAACCTATGATTTGAGCGAGCATGGAAAAGACTGGAAAACCTGTATCACAAATGTCAATTCTATGATCCGCTGTTTACGCTCTGAAACCAAAAGAAACTCAGCAAATTCTCCTAAGGTGATGATTTATTAAGTACTAAGTTTGAACTTTTTCTTACATTATTTATTTGACCTCCTCATGGTACAAGTGCTGTATTAGAAATTCCTTGGGTTCTGTCTCTGTGTTGCTCAGGACAGGCATGCTGACTGCAGCACTGGTTCCATGTGGGGAATACTGGAATATGCCGTTTTCTGCTCTGCTTCTTCCTGCACCTGTGTCCAGAGTTCAGTTAAGAAGTGTTCAGTCATAGAATACTAAAAGGAAAGCACAGTAAATGTTGCCCAGAAGTAGTGTCAAATTTGATTGAGAGCTTAAACAAGTAGCTCTTAGCACTTGTTTTCACAGGCTTTTTTTTTTTTTTTAATATATTCAGCATGCATTTCAGTTTTATATTTACTGAAACATCACTCCCAAAACACCTCCAACTACATTTACTTCTAAATGCTCTGTGCACATCTTTGAATAATTATTAAGTGTTCTACATGCGGTTTTCATGATAGAAATTCAGGAGTAACCATATTGCAAAGATCTGAAATCTAATTTATACTAAATATGAAGTAAACTGGAACACTAATTAAAAAACTGGTATGCTTCTCTCAGTGTGTGTACTAACCTCACTGAATATTTCAGGAGACAACTGAGGGGAAAGAAAAAGTGTCTGTTGCTCCTGATACATCTCATTGTGTAGATTTAAATTATAATGAAGATAGTGAAGACAGTTCTCAAAGCTCTCAGAAAATGACAAGCTCCACAACTGACACATTGCAGAATTCAGGACCGGATAAGATTCCAGAAGCTTTCCACACATCTTCGGTCAGGAAACAACAGTCTTTGGAACCTATGGGTAAACAACGAAATTTTTGTTTTCTGAAATTGGTTGTTACATTTTCAATAGTCATTGAGAGGCAAGAGATGGTACTGTAGGTATAATTGCATAGTAAAGGGATTTTCTAAACTATGTGGGTCTTCTTTTTCTCTTAAGGTAGTCATCTATATATGTATACATAGTAAGTCTTTTTGTGAATGAACAAGAGCATTATATCTGGCTAACAAAAATATATGTTTGATCTGCCAGTGAGTGTCCCATAATGCATATCCACTGTGACATTGGGAAGTTCAGCTTCAATTACTCTGTTCAGTTTCCCTGACTTTTTTCTTTTATTTGCTAGATATTCTGCCTTAAAAAAGTAAACTAGCTCAGAATATCTGTTGAATGGTATCGCAATTTAAGAAGAAAAAGCACACCTTTATGCAAAACAGACCTTTTAGGACAATAAAAATCTTAAAGCAGCCTTGATATTTTCACTTTTTTTAACGGAAGTGTTCAACATACAAATGCATTGGGGAAAAAAGATCCACGTACAGCATGTGATGCTTAGAGACCCTCAAGGAAAATGGTTGGAGATTAGTTGCCCTTGGAAGTAATTTATTCCATTAGGATCACTTTGGGGCTGTATCAGATCTGTTTCTGCACCCAAGATTTGTTAGTCAGATCCCACATAGCTCTTTATGTACTAAAAATTTTGCATTTTTTCTTATTAATGTTGCAGTGAAGTCAGGTAGAACTAGTTAAAAAATACTCACTCTTTTTCTGTTTCCGCTTACATGATCTAAGCACCACTGAAATAGCAGAAGTTTTATTTACTTAAGTACTTGGAAAAGCAGCATCTTTTCACATGAGATGAAACAAGTTGGAAAGCAATAATTAATAATGCAGGTTGCATTGCTGAAGACATACCAGAAGTACTGTTTCTGGTTGTAAACCAAGCAGGGTATTCTGGCTGCTTGGCCATGTGTCTGCAATATGTTTCATGTTAGCAGTAGGTGTAGTGTTACGGTTTTGCTCTGGTCTTTCCAAGCAAGTAGAATATATTCTGGATGAATTTCTTTTGTCAGTTTTGATTTAATACAGCCACTTTGAAGCATGGTCAGTGTTGGATGTGTACAATAACTCTCTTCCCTCTATGACGTCTCCTCTAGAACCTCTTGGGAGCCCATGGCGCAACATTCAGTTGCCTTTCTCAGTGATTTATGTCGCTAAGGGGAAGACACGGCCAGAATTGTCAGCTCGCTACCTAATTCGTCATATGTTCCCTGAAGATGTGCTGGTGAAAAGCAATGTGTATGGTAGTCTTGATCGTGGCATGAGCCCGCTGGATTCCAATAAAATTAATGCTCTCAGAGGTAAGTAAGAAAATCTCTGTTAGATCATAATGTGGGGAAACTAATAAGAGTATTAACTTTGTATCTTATGAACCAAGCATAAAGCTTCAAAAACTAGTCTGTGAAACTGTTCTTACAGGCATTTCTGCAAGCAGTGGAACAAGTTGAGAGGAAGCAGATAAAGTTATATTTTAGTAGCTCAAGAAATTCTCTAGGTCATTAATTTGGTTTGTATGGGAAAACTCAGTTGTCTTGACATTGGCTCGAAAGGGCAATGCAGTGGGAGATGGGAGCAGTCCCTGAGGATTCTGGATGACATCAGAGATAATTTCTTGATACAAGGGCTGTGTAAATGAAGCAGAGAGCAGAGATGTCATGTACAGCAGGTTATGGCTCCCTTCAAAAAAAGGGTTGTTGTGTAGTATTTGGTGGTGGCATTGCCTGTAGAGATTATGAAATCGTGGTCCCAAGGTCCTGAATAGAGTTAGATGGGTCTGAGTATAGGCTCTGTAGCTTGGGAGAGCACACTTCAAAATTTTTGGGTACGTCACAGATAGGAGCTTGTGAGAGACGGCTCTCAATAGGAGAGAAGCTCAGGAAATCTTTAAGAACAGCCTTCTGCAAGCACTCGAGTTTCCATCTTGACACTTAGGAGAACTGAGAGAGTTGTGGGGCAACAGGTAGGGCCAAGCAAGGAATTCATAACTGAGCTCTGGACCAAAAAAGCCATATTTAAAGACTGGAAACAAGGGGAGCTTATGAAGTGGAATTCAGCAAGTGTTGTGTTTTAACCCTTCAGGTAGCTGAACACCACACAGGTGCTTGCCCACCTTCTTCCTCCCTGTCCTGTTCCCCCACCCCACCCACTAGGAGGGTGGAGAGAAACAAGGAAGAAGGACTGCATCTGAGGGAACAGCATTCATGCTAAATAAAATGGAGCTGTGACTCACACCCTCTGGGGTGGTGTCTGAGCATAGCTTGAGGGACAGAGCTCCCTGAACGTTACGCTGCAGAGCAGGAAGAGGCCCTGCATAGCCTGACTGTAATCCCCAAAATTGGTCAGGTTTGGTGAAAAAAAAGATATAGCTTTAAAAGCTGTTTTGTGGACCATGTACAAAGGCTCTGTAGATTGCAGGAATTCTAGTAGTTTTGTGCCGTTGAACTGAGGTCAAGTATTCTTGAATTTACTGCTGGAGATGGAAGTATAGAAAGCCTGGCTGCTGCTTCAGCCAACAGCTAGTGTATGTTTTGTCAGCATAGTTTATGACAGGAGCATCCTAAGGCACACTTACTCTCCCTTTCATCTCTCCTTCCGGAGCAGAGTGAACTGTAAGAGCACAAGTTTTTATCTCAGTTACTTTTTTCCTTCAGACCGACAGTTTTCTGGCAGAATGAGTTTCCAGGTTTGTAACTACAAGTTAAAATACTAACTGTAAACAATGATGCTATACTAGATTTTTACTTGCTGGTATATGGAAGAACAAAGCTGACACAATATTTACTAGCTATACCTTTCTTTCTACTATGAAAGTGAATCTAGATGTTAATCAGAGAAGGAGAAGCAATATTGCCTTGATTTGAAATTACAGATGAGAATTTCTTTCTGGTGTTTATTTAAATCTTTTTACCAGGTTGCTTAGAGAAAACATGTAATTCAGCTCAGCTCAGAAGGACATCCACTCCTCACTGACTTTAAAAAACAATATTAATTTTGGTTTTAAACTACTCATTTTACTCATGGAAGGGATGAAAGGTACCATAATCCTACTCTTTTAATTTCATTCTTACCAAACTCAAGTGTTTGTTTAAGTATGTGATCTTGTTTGCAGTATGGTAAGGAATGAGCTCTCACTATGCTTCTGTCACCATTCTTCTGTACATGTGTGTTATGCTGAATTGCTGTGATTAATTTTAGTGAATATAGTTGTCAGAGACCCTCTGAAGGAGAGCTTGGTCCTGCCTAATACTGGTCATTCTGAAATGGAGCCCAAGATTTCTCCTTGCTAGCTGACCACATTAGAAGCTGAAGTTACTCAGCGCTTCAAAGGATCAAAACCACACACATGGTCATGTTTTCTTTTCATATTCTGTTTTTATGCTTAGACTTTTTTAAATTAATTTTAAAATATAACAAAAAGGGGGAAAGCAGTATCTGCCCTGCTTTGCTTTTCAAGCTGTGCCTAGCTGTCCTGGTTTGGTAGCATGCACTTGTTTTAGCTTAATTACATCTAGAAAGAATATATAGCTTGCATAAATAATTGATAACTCACTATTACATACTTGTTTATTTTTAGAATTTCTTAAAGAGAATTTTCCATCCTTTGATCTAAATGAAAGTGGATTTGATTGGAAGGCATGCGTGGGCGCCATAAACAGCACAATCCGCAGTCTCAGACATGAGCTGAAAAAGGCCACGTCTGGAATCCGCCAGAGAGCCCCGGCACTGCTGCCCTCGAGTGCAGAGTCCCCAAGAGGATCCCAGTTCCGTAAAGCCAGGGCAAAGCAACACTCTCATTTCTCAGACTGAAGCTCTCTAGTATCTGTCTCAAATCTTAATTTAGTAGGTTTTTATTAATTCCATGTAGAAGCCTGTAATATTGAGCTGTCCTATTCAACTGAGTTGTCAGCAGTGCTAAATAGCATCATTTCATGAGACCAAAGTTAGCAGAAGGCTCGGGAGCCCTAACTCTTTACATGAGTACCATTTGTGCTCCTCAGAAATTATTTTCACTGTTCCCTGTTGGATTTGCAATGTGCTCTCTCCTAAAAGCATCTTCTTCTCATGATTCATTGAATCTGAAAAATTAATCTGATTAGAAAAGATGCACTGTGCGTCAGTTCAGCAGAAGCAGATGGAAAAGAGGAGAGGAAGGAGTGGTCCTCCTTGGAGGATGAATCATAGCCAGCTAAATTATCTCATTATGTGTGAGGAAGGAAATTTGCTTTGACAACTGGATATCTTCAGCAAAAATATCAGAAAGGAAAAAATATTTTTAATTGCATTTGGTTAACTTGTTGTTATCTGTACTTGATGATCTTCGAGGTCTTTTCAAGCCTTAATGGTCGTATGATCTTTCACATCTTTGCCTCCTGCATCAGTGTTTTTTGTAGGATAAGAGGCAAGCAACAATATAAGTACAGCTGGTAATACTGCTTTGCTCTGATTTAGCTCTACAAAAATGACAAAAAACCCATCCAAAACAAGCAGTCCAATGGTTGGTTCTGTTTTTTCTTAATGAAATTTAAGGAAAATACTTCTTCAGGATCCTGAACTCCACCATCTTGTGGTTACTGCAGCTAAGGCTTTACATTTTCAGCAAATCCATTGTTGCATGTGGTATGAAGTCCAGAAAAGCACCTGTCAATAATAAATGTTCTTGCCCTTGCCTTTCCTTTCTGTCCACACGAGACTAAGATTTATTAGTGCACTAAGTTTCATATTTAAAAAAACCAACCAAATTTTAACAAACTAATTTTCAAAATCACTTGGATGTTGAACTTCTAAAAACAAAAATTAATTACCATAATATTCATTAATTACCATTAATTACCATTCTATTCAATTTCATATCTTGCTCGTTTTCATTGATAAGTTAGAATTCAACAACCATAACTGTACAGAAGTTAATGGGGGGTTTTGTTGGGTAGGTTCTTTGTTATTTGGGATATTTGTTTGTTTGTTTTCAAAAAAAGAAGTAATCATAGAATCATGAAATGTGCTGAGTTTTAAGGGACATATCAGGATTATCAAGTCCAAGTCCTGACAGTGCATAGGATCATCCCCAAAAATGACTCCATGTGCCTGAGAGCATTGTCCAAAAGCTTCTTGAGCTCTGTCAGGGTTGATGATGTGACCACTTCCCTGGGAGCCTGTTCCAGTGCCCAGCCACCTTCTGGGTGAAGAACCTTTTCCTGATATCCAGCCTAAACCTTCCGTGACACAACTTGAGGCCATTCTCTCAGGCCCTTTCACTGGTCACAAGAATGAGGAGATTGGTACCTGCCCCACATCTTCCCTTATGAGGATGTTGAAGACCAGAATGAGGTTTCCCCCTCAGTCTCCTCCCGGCTGACAAAAACCAAGTGACCTGACCTACTCCTCGGACGGCTTCCCCTCCAGACCCTTCGCCATCCTCATGGCCCTCTTCTGGACACTCTGTAATCACTGAATGTCTTTCTTGTATTGTGGTGCCTAAAACTGCCCCCAGCACTTGAGGTGAGGCCACCCCAGTGCAGAGCAGAGCAGGACAATCCCCTCTCTTGCCCAGCTGGCAATGCTGATGCCCCCCAAAATGCCCCACTCTCCTGGCTGACAGGGCACTTCTGACTGATACTCAACTTGCCATCAACCAGGACCCCCAGGACCCTTTCCACAGCTGCTCTCCAGCTTCTCATTCCCCAGTTTATATGTGCAGCCAAGATTGCCCTGTTCCAGGTGCAGAATCCAGCACTTGCCTTTGTTGAACTCCATACGCTTGGTATAAGCCTTTCTGTTCATGTTTTCAGCACCAGTCACACAGTACTCAGTGCCTGTACTGGCTGACTGCTGTGTGAACTTGCTTTGCCACTTGGGTTGGGTCTGAGTGCAGTCTCAGAGATCCAATTTCTTCACAGAAGGAAGCTTCTTGGAAGACTGGCATAGAGAGTGGATTTTACCTCTGAGAGTTGTGGTCGTGGAAATTGTGGCTTCCAAAATAACGCCTGTACATAGCAGCATTAGATTTAACTAAATCTGTCCTCTCCAAGGCAAAGGTTTCATAATTTATTTGTTAGCAGTAGAATAAAACAGTGAATTTAGTCATTCTCACTTCTGTTCATAACGGATAGTTTTTATTGTACAGAGTATAGGACCAGCTTTTTATTGCAACTTAGGATATGCAATGGCCTTATTAAATATTAAATCAATTGATAATTTAAATTCCTCCTTGCCGCTTCCTTGCAGAAGTCCTGTGTAGGATTCAAGAAACAGACTGAATTTCTGATTTTCTTTTCTTGGTTGAAATGTTGTACTGCAAATTTGGTTGTTCTGGTGTACTAATAACAAATTCTTCTGTTACTTTCTGTACAGTCCTTGTTGTAAATGCCAAGAACTTTGTTATGTATAGATATTACTAGTTCCAAACCTCAGAAAAAGCCAAAAATGCTTCTATTTTTTCAGTAGTTTTACGAATTTTTTTCACTGCCCTTCACAGATTTAATGGTAGAAGGATATATTTATTGAATGACATGTCTGGCACTGAAATCTGTTAAATCTGTGGTGCATACTTATAGCTTCCATCTTGAAAAGAAAATTGAGTAGTTGAAGTAGAAGTAGTTTTCTTGTTTCTGTTTCAAATGTATCAAATTTTGCTAACTTTTATAAAGTACAATTAAAGTATTTTGCTGTTAGGAATAAAGTATTTTACAAATAAAACTAGCATATAGCTCTTTGACCATGTATGTGTGTCTTAAGTATTTCTTGCGTCATGAATCTACAGTTAAGTACAATTTCATCTGAAAAGAGTCTTCTGATGTCCTTTGAAGAACCAGAGCTTTGAGAGATCATGACTGAGGTGAGATGATTTTGAAATTTAGACTGCCTTAACTGTAAACCAACGCAAACTCCTCTAAGCTTGACTTGTCAGTTACAGCTGTGTGCGAGTTATCCAAAACAACTTTCCACAAAAGGGTAGGAGTTGAGAAAATTTTTTAAGTTCTTTAAACTGATGAATTAGTAGATGAGGCCTTTTTCATGCAGTGGAATCAGTTTCTGTGTTAGTCCTTATTCAAGGCATAAAACAGGGCTGACAGGAGGCACTGAGGATTCACTGCCCAGTGCTGTGGATCCCTGGATGTGACCTAAGGAATGAACAGTTGTTTGCTGCACTTCGTGTCAGGGAGCAGCTTGAGCAGCTAGGGCTGGGGCCAGGCACCTGCATCACAGGCAGCATATGTCCCTTCCAGCACAGTGCTCTGCTGTGGGCTGCTCCCTGCTCAGCAGGAGTCACTGCCAGGGCCACAGGGCACGGGTGAGTCAAGCCCAGAGTGTGGTCTGCAGCACTGTGGGTGTGGGTGTCACACAGCAGTGAACACTGAGCAGGACAGGGGCATGGCTGTGAGTGGGACACTGCTTCCCCTGCCCAGTAAGAGGGTGCAGGCAATGGAGCTGGCATGGCCAGCCTGCAGCACGGCCCTGCAGGGGTGAGGGCTCAGGCACAGGGGTGGCCAAGAGGGACAGGGCCAGGCTGCCCTGGGCACCTGGGGGGTCTTGGTGCACCCTCCAGGCTCTAATCAGTTTTGATGGTTACAGAGTGTGGATGTAAACAACCCACCTGACAGGGTGCCAGAGCCAACTAGCCCTTTCCACAGCACCACGGCAGAAGTGGGACGCACCTTGGGAGCAGGGTGATCCAAGGTGGGGCTTAGAGCTGATGCTCTACAGCACTTAGGCTGTTGTAAGGTGCATGATGGAGGCAAGGATGAGAGGGAGACCTTCAGTATGGGTTCCAAAGGGTTTTGTTCCAGTGCAGGGTCCAGAGACTGAAGACAAGGGTCCAGCTGCATGCGAGCTCTTTTAAACGGAGGAGGTTTCACAGGAGGGTACAAATCTTTAGCAAATGGGAGGAAAGTAGAGGAGGAGTGAAAGGTGGTGTTTACATTTGACAAACCACTAGAGAAAACAAGGGGAGGCGAGTGGGTCGCATGGCTCAATGGGGCCTCGAGGGTCGGGGGGTTGGTAGGGAACAATCTGGAAGGTGGGACAGGGTGAGAGAAGGATTGACAACTGAGTAACAGGACAGGGAATATTCGGGAACAATGGGTAGGATCGGTTCAAGACTGACAGCTCGGTAGATGGGTACAAACTAGGAGCAAACCAATAGCTCAGGGGAGTAACAGAACCAACCATTAGAACAAAACACACCACAACGCCCATCTTACAGCTGTGCTCTGCTTTTATAGCCAGAACTCAGAACAATGTCAGTACTTGCTATTTTCTTCCAGTGTTTATTCAGATAGTCATAGGGTTTTAGAATAGGCTGCAGAACGAGCTATTTGTGCAGTTTTTTATTTGTATTTTTGTATAGATATGGCAATGTGATAATTTTGTAGGTCTGATGCATAATTACTATTTTCTTTTGTTCAGTGTATGGTATGATGATACCTGTGCCTGATGAGAACTCTAAATGTCCCCTGACCTACAGGCTTATGTAAGTCTTTAAATTGCAATTTCAGCGTAGGGGGTTTTGTTGGTTTTTTGGTTTTGTTTGGTTGGCTTTTTTTTTTTTTTGGTGGGGGGGGGGGGTATCATTTTCCTCCAGGCCATGCCTTCNATTTTTCCCCCAGCTTTCCACTGGTGAAGTGACACTGATTGTGTGTCACTCTATTCCATGAAATTCGTTTCAGCACGGGAAGCAGGGCTGTCCCTCGGGTGTATTGAAGGGCTATAGCACCACCTACCGAGACCCAAAAATTTTTCTGAGAAACTGAAAACGTCCCTGACTAAAACAAACACTAAATAGTCTGACAGTGATGCTGTTCTGAGAATTTGATTGGTGCCCTCACTGGAAGTTTGAAGTTTCACTTCTACCTCTGCTTTATCCATTTAAGCTAAATCTCCCATTTAAAAATGATCTAATTGGAGTTGGGATTGTTTTTTCAGCGAGATGTTATTTTTTTTAGTTGCTTTTAACATCATCTGTAAATCTTTAACACATGTGGCAATTGTTCACACAAAATTTTGTATGAGTAATAAAATGTGGGAGTGATGGAACACCAGGTTCAGCATCCTCTTTCCTCACAGCCTTACCAAATTTTTTGGCCTTTAAGCTGGTGTTGAGAACTTTCCAAAGATGGCGTCTGCTTTGTAGACCTCAGTTGCCTTGGTTTACCCCAGCTGTCATCTAAGCCCCATGCAGTTCACTCACCCACTCCCGGTGGGATGAGGAGGGGAGTCTGAAGGGTAAAAGTGAGAAAAGTCACTTGAGATAAACACAGTTTAATAGGTAACCAAAACAAGGAGTTCATTCACTGCTTCCCATGGGCAGGCAGGTGTTCAGCCACCTCCAGGAAAGCTCCATTCCATGTAAGGGTGCCTTGGGAAGACAAATGCTGTAACACTGAATGTCCTCTCCTTATTCTCCCCCAGCTCTCTTGGCTGAACATGATGCCATGTGGTGTGGGATGTTCCTGTGGTCAGTTGAGTCAGCTGTCCTGGCTGTGTCCACTCCCAGCTCCTTGAGCACCCCCAGCTCTCTTGCTGCTGGGTTAGAGTGAGGAGCAGAAAAGATCTTGACTGTGCAAACTCTTCCCGGCAATAGGGAAAACATATCTGCATTATCAGCCCTGTTTTCAGCACAAATCCCAAACACAGCCCCATACTAGCTAATGTGAAGTGAATTAACTCTGTCCCAGCCAAAGCCATCATACCACCAAGGAAGAGAATTCCAGAGCCATTAGAAAGCAGCCAGAGACCTGGGAAATTCCCAAACTCTGTGAAGCCATCACAGGGAGTCCAGAAAGACATCTTTCTCTCTGTACTGTCAGGTTTCAGAAAGTGGAATAACAATATTGAAGGGTAGACCTTTAAAAATATCACTGGGTGCCTCATTATAGACAGGAAAAGTTCCATAGCAGAATAACAAACCAGCCCAAATAAGGAAATTTGCAAATGACTTAAAAGTCTGCAAGAAATGGGTCTAAGTAAGATAGATTTTGACAGCATTTTTTGTGTTGCATCCTACTTTTGTTCTTGTTGCCCAGAGCATCAATGTTCACTCAGATTTGGCAAAAAAATGTTCTGAAAGGGATTGGCTTAGGTTTCTGATCCATAAGATAGTTCCTTTCACTTACCAGGCAGGAAATTTCAGAAGGAAAGGGAAAGATGTTTAAGTTGATACTAAGGAGAGTGGAGGCAGAGAATAGATTCATATTCTACATTCCTGACTTGCATACTGCTATGCTTGTTTTAATGCCTATAGGAAAGAAGTGAACAGAGCAGTCAGGTGCTTGGACATGAAAATGAAGTAGGTAGGCACCTACTTTTCCCCAGCTGTCAAAGAATGAAGGAAAAACTGAAAAAATTAATAGAAATGCATTGCTGACATGATTGGTTTTGTTTAAATGTTTTTGCAGATAATTCATTAAACTGAAAAAGAGAAAAATACAGGTTTGGATTTTTTTAAAGAAACCTTAAAAAAAACCCAAACCAAAACAGATGCCACAAAACAACAAAAAACCCCAACAGCCTTCTGCCAGTTCATCTAAGATGTCAAAGATAACACTTTAGTGTCCTATTTTCTGTTCCTGTTTTGCCACCGCTCTGAAGGAAGAATTAGTTTTCTACTTTCTACTTTCTACTTATGGTTATGACCTTCTTAGTAATAAATTCAGCCACTGAAAGCAGCAATTTAATAAAATATGTTTGTTTTCCACATATTGCAGAACACTTAAATTCCATTAAGATAGTTTTCCATGCAGCATTGTTTCCATCCTTGAATGTATTTGGATTATAAGTGAGGAATATTTTTCTGCTGTATAGTCTCATGGAGGTGCTAGTTGAGCATATTTTGCCCACCCCCTGTTTTTTTAAGAATGTAGTTTTACAGAGCTACACTGTCAGCATTCATTGATAGCAGAGATAAACAAAAGAAAGTATTTGTAAAAATCTTTTACTTTTCTCCATGTAGACAGTGAGGTGGTTTTCCATGGAGAACTTGCTTTTGAATGTAATTTCTTTTTGTCTCTTGCAACTGTAAAAACAGGAAAGATACTTTTACTATGACAAGACAGCAGACTGGCATATTCTTTATGAAAGGGAAAAAAAACACCCCTACCACATCCCAAGCATTGAATTTTTTCTATTTTTGTGCCTTTTTCTGAATTTAATTTTAAGTATGCACTTATCCTAAGAAAGTCTTTTCTCAGAAACTGTGAGTAAAACCTAGTCTTGCTTAGTCTAAAAGCAGATCTAGTCAAACCTTTTCTTGGCTTTGGGTTTATTACATTTGAATCTATTGCCCAGTTCTGCAAGCATCTTGATGTGTAACTTCCATCCTATTTATGATTCTTCAAGGTAGGAATGATTAACATATGGAAACACAGCTGAAAGATCATGCAGATGATTTTTTAAAAATTTATAATAACTCATCAAATGATCACAAGGAATGAATGTAGGAAATGGGTGTTGTGGGCGCTCAGAATAGCTTGGTAAATTTAGATATTCTGTCATCCTTGAGGTGGCTGACTTCATCCCAATTGAGTAACACACTCCAGTTGGTAATTTGGCATGAGAGCTTGCACAAGGACCCTGGACTCTGAACAGCAGTGGCTGAGGTGCCTCCACAAATGCTCTTCTTTCTTCTTTGACTTTTGTGAAGCAGGAACAAAGACCAAGAGGAGTGACAATGCCTGAGGCTGTCACAAATCTCTGCTGAGGGAATGTGAGCCAAAGCACCAAGACAGGCAGTAGAAACATCTCCATAATCCAAAGTACTGAAGATTATATTTCTGCATTTTACAAAGCAGTTGGGATTCACTGGTTGCTATTGTGACCATGTTCTTAGATCCCTGAGACAGAGGGACTTAACAACATGGTTTCTACTGTCTGTCTTAATTTCTCCAAAGAAAGTCTATTCAATTAAATGTCAGGAAAATGACAGTGATCATTAACAAAAGCCACTGGTTTGCACAGCAGAGTGATGCTGAAACCATGACAAGTAAGCTTTTTGGGCCAGGGGTAATTTTATTTCTGTTTCTATGCACAATGCTTTGTGTAAAGGGGTTTCTGAGCAGAAAACCCATCAGCACTACAGTTAATTAAGTATATTCTGGTCTTTATTTGAAGGTCTGACACAAACACAATTGAAACTGAAAGTATTCTCTCTGCAGATTGTACTGGACATAGGCAAAATTGTTTGACATGTAACTTGATGGAATTTTTGAATGTATATATATTTTTAATATATAATTTTAAATTTTATATGGGTTACCTGTGAATAAAAAAATTAAGCTAAAACCATTTTGAAATAGCTTTTGTAGCAAATATTATGTCTTCAGCCAGGGGAACAAATGCAAATGTATCTCATCTCCAGCTGCAGATGAGTTGAAATGTGGAGTCCCTAACCCTACATGCACACTTTGAACACTTTTTTTTTTCTTTCTGCTGACAGCCTTTTAGCGGCATCCCCTCAGGAGGCTTATATTATAAAGTGTAATCCATCTTCTGTTTGATGAATTCTAGGATATTTAAAGAAAAAATGCTGAAAGAAGCAGACTTGCTGCTGAACCCCTTGTCCTGAATCAATTTCCCAGCCCAATGTGCCTGTTAACTGCTGAAGCCCTGCTTATCCTTATGTTAGGATTAAGTATCCTATATGCTAGAATGCAGATATTTCCTTTATCTAGTGCCTCCTCACTCTGACTCTCCCTTTTCTGCCTGCACCCTGTAGCCCTGAGCGACCCTTCTGCCCCCCTTCATCACAGAATGAACCCATCCAAATCAGCCCCAACTGGGGCAGTTCCCCGCTGAAATGTCCATCTGATTCCCTTTTTTCCCAACTCCATGGCATACATAAAAGCACTTGCTTTTTTGAACACCGATCACTTTTTTGTTCTTATATTCTTTCTGCTAACTTGGAAGGATCAGCTGGGAGAGCTGTTGCTTAAGAAAATGCAGCTTAGCAAGTGGTGACTCAGTAATCTGTATTGTCTGGTATCTTCTGACTTGCAGCAGAAATGGAAAAACAATAGCAGACTCTGACTCCCTGGAGTCTCTGAGTTTGTTTTTTTGTGTTTGGGTTTTGTTTTTTTTTTTTAATAAAAGCAAAAACATTTGTTGGTGACTGGAATGTCTTGGGATATTACACTGAGACCACATATTTCAGCTGAGCTTTAGTAGGCCTTCTAACTGGAAAAAATGCACAAAAAAAGAATTGTTCAGTGGAAAAAAAAAAGAGAAATGGGGGGTTTTATCTGCAAAAGTTATTGCTTTTTGTATGTGATTTCTTCTTCTGAAGTGCATTGTGAATATAGCTGAAAATATACTGCAAAGGACTGTGTAGAAAGATATAGCTTCAAATAAACTACGTAAGAGAGCTTTCTTAAGGTGCAAAAAAAAAAATGAAAGTGAAAATAAAATACCTCCAGGCAAATGTTAGGCTACATTTCATTTTTCTTTGCTAGTCATCCCCTTCACTAAAAATAAAAACTGATCCCAACCTTTTCTGCAGTTACAAACATTTCAAACGTGTAATATGTGCCCTTCTCACTTCAGCTCATGGCCACAGTCTTTATTCTGATGTGGCATAGAAGGGAATTAATCTCCTTACAGTTATTTTCTTTTTCCTTCCCACATTCAATGTTTCCTGTGAGACTGTGAGCCCTCCTATGTGTGTGTGTCATAAAACAAATATTTGAATTGTATGTCATTTTAAAATAGGCCTTTCAAAGAAAAGCGTTTTAATTAACATTTACTTTTATTTGCAAAGGAACACTGAAGATCGTTTATATCTGAATATAGGTCACGGCTCCCAAAGAATACCAACGATGTATGTAAACTCTGCTATTGATATATTAGTGTCATACTCCCAGCCTTATTAATTCTGCACTTGTGAATTGGTTGTGGAGCACTAATTATTTCTATTAATTTCGATTTCAGTAACGTGTGGTGACTGCAGCAGAGGTGTGAGCCTGTGGTAGAAGGTGAGGGCCACATGGAACAGCCGGTTCTCGCGGGTGACAAGTGGGAGCCAGTCTTTGCTGCGGAGGGGCAGCAAAGCAGAGGCTCTGTGCCTGGCACAGGGTCACCCTGAAGCCTTTTGCAAGGCTCTGCTTGGAAACCCCGGAGTCTCCAGCCAGTGTGATGGTAGGCAAAAAATGCAAGCATCTCCACGGCTTTTGTAGTGATGATGATAATTGGCAGATCATTAGGTGCAGTGTGGGAGGGATGGGGCAGGTCTGAACAAAAATCAGAGGTGTCCCCGTGGTCCCTCAGCCGGGCTGTGCTGGGAGCAAGCTCTGCTGGGGCATCCCTGACACACACCCACGGGGTGTGGGAGCCCATGGAGCAAGCCCTGGATTCCTCCCCTGTTGCCTGCAAGGAGCACAGACACTGTGGGGATTTCTTCCCATGTTTGCATTGAAAACCCAAAGCTGTGGGGATTTATTTCCTCAGGTGTTGGAGATAGAACGGGTAAAAGTAATGAAAACCTGCTAAAGACTGAAAATAATAAATTCCTCATATTCTCCCCATCTTCTCCAACCCCCTGGAGCATATGAATTCATTGGCCAGATAAGCAGGATACTTTATGCATTTGGCCACGCAATCTTGGTTTGTATCATGGGGACTTTACAGGTGTAAAATTAACCACAGGAGAGCTCTTCTATTGCTTACTGACTGCAGTGCAAACATATGGAGGACTACAAGTGAAAAATAATTAAAACAATATTTGAGTACATGCCTGTTCTCTCATCTTATATGTACAACACATGTAAATCCATCCTTTTTTTTTTTCCAATATCCTAATGCAGAAAAGCTTTTAAAACATAGTGTTCTCTGTGAAATAGCACCTTTTGGAGATAATTTGCCTGTGCTGAGAGCACAGCAGTGTCCAGAAATGCACACAAAGCCAAAGGTTTTATTGTTTGGCATGAACAACAGAATACCTTGGAATAATCCTTTGAAAATACTGTGGCAGACTTCTCTAGCTTGGCTGCCAATGTCTTTCCATAGCATACTTCTTAAAAAATAAACCTGAATTTAACTGATACTAAAAGGTCATGGTTCATCAGCTACAGTAAAATGTTTTTAAACCTGACCCAATACACACCCATCCAATAAACCAGGGAGGCTCCTTCTGAAATTTTCTTCTATCCAGTACAGAAAATGTATTTTGAAGTTCACCTAGACACACGCTTACTCAGCAGACCAGAGTGGTTCCAAATTAAGTGGGTTTTTTAATGAAAAACCCCTCAAACCTTCCTAATTATATCCTTTCTCTCAAGAGACAGGAACAGCTGCAGAGGTGCCGTTCTGATTTCTCTGGTAAGTAGCCTGCATTTTATTTACTTATTAAGACCATTTAACACTCCTGAAAGGTGCCAGTTGGAGAACTGAGAATATACAATTCTTCATTTTCTTTTCCTTTTTTTATTTTTTATTGAAGTGGCCAGAGCTACTGTGGCACAAGCAGCTGTGTCATTAACTTTCCTGCTGTGCCTTGCAAACTCAAAAAAGAGAGTGATTTAATCAAATTTGTTTCTCAACTGGGAGGTGTTGCAGAGTCACTGAAACTGGGGTGGGACCAAGGGGAGAAGAAAACAAGGAATATGAATATCAGGGACAGCAAAGCACCAGGGGAGGGAGTGTGGATGGACAGAGATGAAGAGCAGCACTGCCAAGGAAGGCAAGGATGTGCCTCCGAAGAGGGAGCAGACCCCACAGAAGCTTCATGCAACAATGACATGGCAGATCCATTCCCACCTCAGATGCTGATATGTTGTCTCAGTTTTGCCCCACCTCAAAAGCAAATTATGGTTTCCTTCTGACAGCACTGTACACTTGACTGAGAATCTAGAATATGTTGCTCTTAAAATATATTAATATGCATATATATCATTGCATTTGTGTGCACAGTGACTGAGGATTTCTGCCCCAGTGTTTGCCATCATAAATTACAGTACAACTGCTCCAAACTATTAGTAATGCACTACTGGCAATTGCTTTGGGGATGAGGGGCATATCACAGCAATTACATCTGCAAATATGGTGTAGGTTATGTTCTAGTAGCTCTTATTTTTTCTAAAGCAGCAAACAAAAAGAAACAATACAAACCACTGCCTGGTTACAAGTATGAAATCCATTTAGATCAATTAGTGTCAGAAGAAGGAACATTTGGATCCATATTTGGGGTCATTATTGAATCTGCTTCTTACATTTATTGCAAGCAGCTTAATCTAATGCCCCTCACCCAGTCTTGTGTGTGTGACTGCAGGTGTGTATATGCACAGGCACAGTAAAACATATATCCGTTATTTGCATGTAGAAACACAGCTGGTTAAAATTATTTCACTAGCATGCAGGCATGTGTAAAATTTCACATAGGAAAGTTCTTTTTAAACACTGGCTTTGGAGATTGACCTCTCAGAACTATTCTCATGGCTGAACTTCCTACCATGAGCATCAGCAGGAGCAGATTTACAGCTCAGCTGTAGCTGAGTGTAGGTTTGCAGTATTTTACAGCTCTCCTTTAACCTGGGTTTGATTTGCACTGCCAGTCCTGGTGAAATGGGGCCGAACTGAGTGAGCTGAAGCCCAAGAATGCTTCAGACCCCAAGAAGGGGTCTTGTCTGCTAGAGCTGCAGGAGCCCAAGCCAGTGTCAGGACACTGTCCTGACAAAGGCCAGGTAGCTGAAAGACTGTTCCAGTCCACAGCACCATTACAGCTGTACCCCCAGAGTGTTACAGCCAGCACAGAGCTGGGGTCAAACTGTCCATGGTCAGCTGCATCAAGTCTGGTTGTCTGACCCTTGCTCAGGGAATGAAACCCCATTCTTTTCAGGCTCCTTGGTTTGGATTGGGACAGGACTTCCTAGGTTTCTCTTGCAGGGCCCTGTGCCTGTGCTCCTTTCCTCTGCTTGGGGTGACTTCTGGAGGAAATCACTGTGAATTGCTTAATTTTCCTCTTCCATTGTCTGCGGTGGGGGAAGATGGCAAAATATCTTAGAGACAGTATAGCTAGAGATGACCTCAGAGTACAAGTGGAAAAAAGGCAGCAGCAGCAGGCAGTTGGAAGAGGAGAATTAGGCAGTCCTGTCCCACATCAAGAGCAGGGACAGAGTATGAGGCTGGCAAAAAAGTCAGTCTTGCAGTGTCTCTCCTTGGTTTTAAGGGCCCAGTGTAGAGTTCAAGACTTCTTCACAATGCAGCAGCTGAGCAATACCTGAAGGCAGTTTACTTAAATCCTAACTATTATTTTGGGAATCTAACTGGGTGCCAGGCTGGCTGCTTAGGAGGAAGTAAATACTTAAAATGTTCAAGTGTTTTGCCCAAGCTGTGTGTGCTGGCAAGAGGAAAAAAAATTAAACAGAGCAAAGTGTAAGGGCCAACAGCAACCCAGCTTGACTGGA
Source organism: Sterrhoptilus dennistouni (assembly GCA_013397095.1). Taxonomy (NCBI): domain Eukaryota; kingdom Metazoa; phylum Chordata; class Aves; order Passeriformes; family Zosteropidae; genus Sterrhoptilus; species Sterrhoptilus dennistouni. The sequence goes on along the minus strand of VWZU01019327.1, from coordinate 2,572,791 downwards.
ATGTAGAAGTCTCGAAGGAGAGACACACAAAATGTGGATGAGGCATAGCAGTGTGGAGCAGCCTCTGCCTGCCTGGCCATCCCTGCTGGGCTTGCCCACCACCTGTATGACTGCCCCTTTACTTCCAGTTCAGTCATCCTCCCACCTTGGAATAGCACTGCTGGGTGACAGGCAGGCACAAAAAACACATCAGGCTGGCGGTCTTCATGAAATCCAGTTCATGATTTTAGTGGATGGAAAAATGGGGGTGATGGAGATCCACCTCCAGATGGCTTTTGGAGTCTGGGTAGCACACTCTGATGGTACAAGAGCAGCCCCCGTGGGTACTTCCCAGCTAGGAGAAATGATGGGGCCACAGGTGCTGGGTCACGCCATCCAGAATTAAAGCTTCTCATGTCATCAGGGCAAGTGGTGGGCAGGGCTGGTCAGGCTTCAGCAGGCCACTTGGTGCCATACTTCTTGAAAGTCATCTTAGATGTGGAACACACAATTTTAACAATGTCACACTAACATTAATGTAAGTGCAAAGAGAAGCATTTACTACCCTCATGGGAAGTGGGTCTGAAGCAATCAGATGAGGGCAAGAACAAAGACCTGAGGCAGACAGCTGGGCCAGGGAAAGATGCACCAGTAATGGACTGACAGGAATGCTCTGTGCCCAGTCTTAAGGACAGAGTAACAACTGGTTAAAAATGATCCTTCCAGGTGTGTCTGCTTTGTCAGAGGAGAACAGCAGACCATTGCTGGAAAAGGCAAGTTCAGTGCTTCTGGCCATCATCTGGGAGGGAATGATACAGATGGTGAAGAGAAACCATGTGGAGTTGGAGCAGGTGTTGCATGAGCCACTGAAGAGGTCTTAGCATCAAGGCATCTATAAACATGGGAGGAAAGACATTTGCAGGAGCTACTGCTTGCATCCCACCTCCCTTTGTGGGCAATTGTTTTTGTTTTATCTGAGTATTTTACACATGGCTTTCCCTTTTATGTTTTTCTTCGACCTTATGAAACCTGAACAAGTAAAAATTGCTGGTGTGGTCACGTTGGGAAGTCCCCACACAAATTTCTTGTGTCTGTATGAATCCTGACATCACTTGCAGTTCTACAGGAGAATGAAGAGTTCAGAATCAGGCTGGGATGCATACATGTGCATATTTCCTTTGTGCATTCCTTCTAAAGTGTCTGGAGGAGGCAGTGGGTGTGTGTGTGTTTTGCTAGTGTTAAGTGAATGCTTTGAAGAGGAAAAACATTTGTCAATTTTAATGCCTCCCTCACCTTCTGTGGTAAAACATACTGCACCTACTGGGCTGGAGCTCTGTTGGTTTCCACACTTCATGTTAAGCCAGCACCTTACAGACCTGTTGACTGCTATCACAAACGATAAAAGCAGTCCCAGAGAAGGCAGCTACCTTCTCTTCTGGGATTTAGATCCTTTGCCTTTGAGAGCCGAAGTCCAATGGCAGCACATAAGGCTCTCAGCCTGAAGACCTTTGTTGTGATAATCCAAGGCCCAGCCCATAACTAAGTCACAATATCTGCTGATGGATGGCAGTGGGTATGCTAAACTCAGCTGGAAAGCTCTTCAGGGCCCAGAGAAGACATGGAGCTTGCCCGTGGTCTCATGGCAAGTCAGCAGGGGAGGGATGTGACCACAGACACACGGGGAGAGATGTCCAAGTGCCAACAGGGACATGTGGATGTCTCACAGGGAGAAGCCCACTGCTAGCATGGCATCTCCAATATAAATAACACTTTCAGAACAGACTTTCAATGACCTTCCCCTTCCCATGCCACACTTATAAATGTTGCCATCCAGGGCTTAAGTGGAGGTGGGCTTGCCCTGGTCAGCAGAAGACACTGTTAAAATTGCAGCCTGATTCTTCAAAATTCTGCCTTCCAGCAAGTTTTGCTCTCTTGTTTGCTTCTCCTGGTAGCTGTGCAGCTTGTGCCTGACTCAGGCAGATTCTCCACCCCCTGAAAACAGCTCTTCAGCCAGGAGCTGATACATGGTCTGTCCTTGCTCCCACTTGCATGCTCATGACAGGCTGTCCCAGAGCTTGTGATCACACCAGCCCCCCAGCCCTGCAGTGCCTATCTGCTTAATAACATGTCCTTGGAGGAATACTAATAAGCTGATTCCTTATCACCCCTGGATCTGTGGGTAGGAAGGGTTTCCTCTTTCTCTCCTGCTGACCCTCAGATAGCTGTTTTTTCATGGCACTGCTGGTGTGCACTGATTTGAAACAGAAGAGGGAGGTCCCTCTTTGCCATTTTTAATTGGTTTCTAAGCCATTTGTGCTTTATTTTAGCTCAGGACCGCTACAGCATTTTCTCATTTGTTATGCTTCTCTTTAGTGAGGAAATTTGGACAGAAAATATCTCCTGTTAAAGTGAAGGGCAAAACTGGGAAAGAATGCAGGGTGTTAAACACAGTGTCATGAGCTTGAGAGCCTTACCATGTGTTCCTCAAGCTGGGATGCCTGCCATAATACTGCCTGAAACACAGCTTTCCCTTCAGGCCCACCAGCAAAGTTAGGGCCCCTCTTCCCTACTACAAGTGGCATCATCTGGGAATGTCACAGCCCAAGGAGTACAAGCTCCACAGCATGGAAAAGTTTTGTTGCTGCCCTCAACAGATAGAGACACAGAAATCCATCAGAATATGTTTCATCATCTTTCCTTTCTGTTACCAAGGCATGTTAATGTAAGGAAAAACTGCTGTCTTTGCAGTGAGCTCCTGTGCTATTCATTCATAGGATTTAAATGGATTTTCTCATGGCAGCATAGGCAGAACTACACGTGCACTAGTCTTGGGGAAAGGAGGGTGTTCCCAGAAGTGGGGGTGGGACATATGACAATAACAGGGCCAGAGATGGATGTGCTGGTGACACCTCTGTCACTGCACTTCCAGAGAACATGGTTTAGGCAAGGACAAGTTTCTGATCAGCACTAGAGATTCAAGATATTGGTCTCTTCAAAGCATATATTTCAGACCTGATCCCAGGCCTTTGAACAAATAGGACTATTCTCTCAGGCCCTGGCTTGGGCTTTCAGGGGGCAAAATGCCCAGGGACCTGCCTCCCCTCCTGCTCAATCCTGTGAAAGTGAAAAGTCTCATTCTCCATGCACTTGAAAATGTGGTCCCTAGGTGCTGCCATAGTAAATCACCTGCGATGTGCTTGAATCCAATGCAATATGCAGTTGCCTTTCTTGATGAAAAGGAGGGTTCCCATAAGCTTGTTCCTGAAAATTGCAATTCTGAGCCTGCTTCAGCCACCCAGGCACTCTGCAACAGTCAGCAAAATGTGTTCAGATTTAATGTCAACAGCTCCTGGTGCAATATTTCTTTGGGCCAGAGATGAGCAAAACAAAGAGGCAAAATCTGCTCAGTCGTGATGACTCTTGTCTTGTCCTTTAGCAGGTCATGAGAGCATAAAACACCCATCTCCTCAATGAGGGGAGGGGGTACTGAAGCAGCTGCAGAAGGAGAAAACCAAGCTGGAAAGGGGATGTCAGATCAGATGTTAGTGCACTTTGAAAATAAATCAATGCACCAGTAAGTCATTCTCACCATCCCAATTCTGCCTAGACTTAAAACCTGAAGCCATATCTCTCCCCTCCAAAATTAGTGCACTGTTACCTGGGCAAGAGTTTAACTCCGGATTTCACAATAATGCTTTCCTATTTCAAATTTCTGTTCCTTGGTTGCACTGGCCCAAATAGTTGGGTTGCTCTTGCTGCTGCAGCTTAAAAAAAGTTCCCATCAGTGTACTGTGTTTTGGAGGCAAGAAAAAAAACACTGACAAATAGTGGCTTTTCTGAGAAAAAAGAGTTGAAAGCATCTACAATGATAATGTCCTTCTAGGACCTGACTCTGTGTGTAAAGGTATGCAGAAGACCTATTGTGTCCCCTATACCCTCTGTCAGCAACACCGTCTTCCCTGTTCATGTCACCATAGTTAGTGACTTACAACATGCCAATTTAGTTGCTCTTCATCTGTGCAAACTCAGTTTTTCCATCAAACCAGCAATAAGTTGGCACACCTTGCCTTTTTCCTCCATCTAAGGCAAGACAATGAAGCCACAAAGCACACAGCAGTGGTTGCTTTTTTCCTGTGGGGAGACATTCTTGCCTGAGGAACCAGTTCTTTGTTTAAGAGTAGCTTCATTAAAGGAGAGAAGATTGTGGGGATTAACCCCACCTCTAGCCATTGTGAGGCAGTTTGCCAGGGTTCCACAATCAAGGAGTGCAGGTGGGATCCATTTTCACTTAAGAGGTCCATAAGAACATAAATCCTTGAAATACTCTATCAGACCAAAGGCTTATCAAGTTCAAGAACTGCCAGAAGCAGACACCTAGAAAAAGTATGCAAAAAAAGGTTGGCGCACCATCACACTTGTCCTCACCCACGTTTTCTGCTTCCACATACTGCAAGACTTGCCACGCCAGAGGCTGTGTTTGTGATTCAATTTCATATATCACAATAGGCCCTCCCTCGGGAACTTTTCTAGTCCCCTTTTTAGTTGCTTTGAGCCATTTATGGCAATGGGTTGCACAGCTGTGATTATGCACAATATGAAACCAGCTTCTTCTCTGTTGTTAGTTTTCAAATTTGCTGCCTCTTTGTTTCATGGGGTGACTCTGAACTCTGCTGGTAAGAGAACAAAATTTGCTCCCTGGCCACCTTCCCCGTGCCAACTGTGAATATAATGCCCTCAGTCACAAATTATCACCTCTGTTACTTCTGGAAAGGAACGGATTCTTGGTTTCTTTATTCTTTCTTCACATGTTAGAGGTCCTGTGCTTCTCATCAACCCCTTCATCCTTCTCTCTACCCTCTCTACTTCCTCTGTATCCCTTTTGGTAGAGGCTGACCAGAACTGCATACAGTAACCATGGTGTCTGTGCTCTGTTGGTTTCTTCACAAGCATTGCCTACATTTTTCCTCCTGCATGTACAGCACAAGAGCAATGCTAATTATTCCGCCCTGCCTGCTGAAAACTGATAAGAAGATAAGTGCATAGCCTGTCCTCCCTTTCACTTACAGAGGTTGTTCATGAAAGTTGGTCCTGGAAGAAGAACATGCAAGTTTGTGATGCTGGTTACACACTCCCTGGATGCTTAATTCATTCTGGTAAGACACTGAGGAGGTGATTCGACATGCTCCAGGGCAGGCTGGCTACACAAGAAATATCAAAACCCAGTGAAATGGTTTGGTTTTCAGCCACAGTCCAGAGTATCCCCAGGATTTACAGTGTTTTCAAAAAATAAAAAGCTGTGACTTTCCTTAGGAAGGTGCTTGAAATTTCATGAAGAAATTTTAAATCTTTATGTTAATAAATTTAGCCTAGATCCAGCTCAGTAAAACATTAAGCATTAAGCATCTGCTGAACAGGAAGAACTACTACAAATGCTAAAAATGTGTAATCCCGTTCCTATTTAGGTCTTCATTCATCGTGGCAATTAAATGTGTGCATTAGTGCTCTGCTGCTTTAGGATCTAAGTACTTAAAATTAAACGCTGTGCTGAACTGGGTCCCAAAGCCAGATTTTAACCTATATTTCTGTCTACTGTGTACCTCAGTTTTGTGCACTGAATGTTTATTATTTGAAAGGATATTTTTCCATGAAGAGGGATTTACTTTAGAATATGTCACATGCACTCTTTTAATGATTCCAGCTTGCAGAATTATTTTGCAATGGGAATCATTAATAAGATTTTATGTATAAATATTTTAAAAATAGGTTCATCTCTCACTTAACCACTTCACAACCATTCCAGGCAGCAGCATGTTTACAGGTTTGGTTATGTGTGCATCAAAACATCCTGGAGGTATATGTGAAGTAAACAAATAAGAGTCTCATATTGTTTTACCTACATATATATTCTATTTATTATAAAGATTACCTGAAAAACATGGGATAGAAGCAATTTAAAATCTCATCTAATCCAATCCACTCTACTTTGAGCTATAAGCTTGAGTGACTATTAAGATTTACAACAGCACAAAAGCTTCAAGAGAAGACTCAAACACTGCTGTTTGCACTGGTGCCTCCAGCTATCTCTGGTTTCCTTGGGTTTGCATTGTGAGCTTATTTAGCCAGGAATGCTTCTTTTAGCAGCAGCATCTGCAGCATATTGAATATTGGAGCATGCTTCCATCCATTCTGCTTTCATCCAGTTGAATTGCTGGAGTGAATGAGATGCAAAGTCCTAAGACTTGCCCACACAATGAGTCAGTGGCCCAGCTGTTTTAAAAAAGAGAATAAATTATCTTTCTCTTTGCTTTAAGAACTTTATTGCAAGGCACCCTTAATACACATTAGACTATTTCTCTTTTTCAGAAGGAGTGGGTATTCATGGATACCATTTATGCTTCCACTTGCATATTTAATCATCGCTTTTCCTGATGGATAAAGTCTTCCCTAGGAATTACTAGTGAAATGTTTTCTCTTTGTTGTATGAAGTCGGTGGAGAGAATAAACTATATAAGTGAATTTTCCTTGGCACAAATAAAAATACACAAATTGTTGTTGGCATTGTCTATTATACAGTCCCATCTTTCCTCTCACTTACCAGACATGGTGTTGCTGCCTTCAGAAGCATTTTTCTTACAAGACCTGCCAGTTTTTTAGATTAACCTATTTGGTAATTTCATTGAATGACTGCATAGCATCTGTTTATGCCCTGTAACTACCCAGCCATTTACTCCTAAAACTTTTTGCCTCATGATTTTTCTCTATTCCTTGTATGATTTTTAGATTATTTTTATTATTATTTCTAAATGGAAACCAGAATGTTTTTCTATTTATTGGTCTTGTGTCTTTGTCTTTTAAATTCAAAATTTTTAATGAGGCTGGAATTCCACAGAGATGATGGACTCATACCAATGGATGGCAGCATCTGCATCCTTGGAAATACAGCAGCAGCAGTACATAACACCATGTACTGGCATACCAAAGTGCACAGATTTAACCTGATAACCTGATACTGCCTCAATAGACTTGAGGGTACCCACATACACATTAGCTGTAAATATGCTTTTTCCCTTGAAGAATTCACTGGCTTCTTGGGGTTATTTTTTTTTAAATCTCTCCAGAACAGATTTTAACATTCATCACACACATAAGGAGTTGAGTTCAGCTGCAGTATATGTCTGTGGACTTGTGGTCTGACCCACCATGGGTTTCTCCTTCACAGGACCAGCCCTGCTCATCACCTGCACTCAGTGGTAATTTCATCTTTGCTCTGTCCTTAGTTGTGACCTCCCCAAATTACTCCCCAAAACAGTAAGAACCAGCTGAAACTGGAATTTTCACTTTAAAGAAAAAGTGAAGAGGTATTAAGTTATTCTGAGCTGCTTGGTTATTGCTATTTTGGGTGACAGTGAGTGAACTCTCTATTTGTTAATACTAGTAGTGCTGCTTTCCACAAGCTCGGAGAAGTGGGCTCACACAATGTGCTTTTTTTCACATGGCATCCCACACTTCCAGGCTTCCATGGGAATATATGAATAAATTCAATTAAAACATTTTTTTATTCCTTTTTTACTCCCACTCTGTTCACCAGATGTGCCAACTCATCCCCAGCATTGGTTGCCAGCCCAAGCTTCCTTTTTGTGTTTATTGAGTTATCCTCAGTAATGTGTGTTCCCTCAGGGTCAGATCCTGGATTCATTTAGAGTCCTACAGCCATGGTCCTCAGTGGGTGATGGCATTGATGTGGTAAGTGGGCATGGAGCTGGAAATACATCCCTGCCAGTGGGGATCAGTCAGCATGTCCATGGTGATGCATGAAGTGGATCAGAACCGGTCACCCTCACAGGCTGTTGGGAGTACCTGCCATAGCTAGCAAAAATTAGCACAACTGAGATCATATACATTTTCATTAATCTTCATGAGCCTTAAATAAAAGGAGCACTGCTGGCAGCTCTGATTAAGAGTTTTCTATTGATCATAAAAGCCTAACGCTAAAATGGATTGTTTAATGTTGAAGGATTGAGATAACAGCCAAATAATTTGATTTATCGCAAAACCAAGACATAAGAAGAAAGAAAATACTTCAAATAAGAATGCCATAGTCTCTGTAGTAGGCCCTGGGCTAATTTCAGGCAGATCAGAAAACAGCTCAGCCTCCATGACCAAGTCTGCGCCACAGTACTAAGTGGTCACAGCTTCTCAATGCCTGATAGGTGCCTTGGCCAGCACTATGGGGAGGAAGAAGGCTTGAGATGCTTTAGCCTTGCACAATAAATCCATTCCTCTTCTCTGTATGTGTGTGTGCTTTCACATGGCCCAGTATAATGGATACACATTTTTATGCAAAGCAAGAAAATGAATATACAAATACTATATATTGTGTGTGGAATTCACCCTGCTTGACCATTTCAGCCATCTGAAAGCTGGGCACTTGAGCTGGGTATTTATATTTAATAGCCTCTATTGTTATCAAAAAGAGAGAGAGCATATTCTTGATGAATATCCCTTTGAGAGGTCTGACTCACCTTCTGTTCACTGTTTAGGGAGGGAACCAAGGCTCTTACTAGATGCCTGGTTGTTAGATGAAGCTAGATACTGGTGCTCCTGTGTATGTGTGTGGGATGATAGAAGGTGTGAGAAGTAACACAGTGATGAGGCTGCAGAACTCCCTCACAGCAAGCAATCTGCCATGGCGGTGTGTACTGAAGGCTGACACACAGCTTGCCACCCCAGGCACAAAATGCACTTGCAAATCCCCTGCCATATTCTTGATAATGAGTAAAAAAAACAGAGCCCTTCTTCTGACCCCCACTCTTACTACCTTCATGCTTCTCAGCAACACAATTTTCTTTCAGCATGTTGGAGTTCTTGGAAAGGTTTAGGCCATTCATCAGCAGCCCAGTAGTCTCTGGGAGTAAGGGAATAGGGAGGTGCTAGACAAGTCATTTGGGAGAAATGAGACATATTTTAAATTTCTCCATGCCTACTTGGCTCCCAAAATGTCTGATCTGGCTCTGATAGCAGTTAAGCATCTGTCAAGTTGGTCTGCTCTAGCTAAACCTTACAATGGCCAGCCAACTGCAAGCTGGGCAGTGGAGCTCTACCAGGGAGTCAGGCAGACCTTGCCTGTGAGCTGTGTGAGCTGAGCAGAAGAAGTTGGGAGAAGCCCAAAGACTGGAGGGTCCTTCACTGGTTCACCAGAAGTTGATACTTGTCTCTGAGTGGACAGAAATTTGCAAAGGAAGCATGATGTCTAAAGGTGTGTGCCAAGCATGGGGAAGTGTTTGCTGAGCATGAGAGACATTCAGGAAGTGTGTGTCCACCTCATCAGCACTTAGAGTACAGGAAACTCTCCCCTGAGGGCTGGGGGTGTGGGGGGGTGTGTGAATGGCATATCCTCCTAACCTTTGCTAGCCTATGCATAAAGTTTTTTCACTGTGCCTTTTTCATAAATGGGTTTGTATGTCTCTCTGCTTTTGAGCATATGCCTTAAAAAACAGTGCATATGCTACTTTAGTCTGCCACCCAAATTCTCCTCCTAGTCTCCCACCTGGTTTATTCAGGACTTGTCCTGCTTTGGTTCCCACTTTATTGATTGCACTTATTTTGCTTTTTCCATATACATGAGCTTGTATAGATGCCAGAATGCATCAAAGATCCTCACAATAATTTCCTCCTGGAGATCTGCCAGCAAAAAATAGGGCAGATAAGGGCCTTTCCATACACTGTCGTGGCGGAATTATTCTGTTTCTTGCTTTTAAGCAGGGGCTCTGGTGTAAAATCAGCCTGGCTCTGGTCTTCTCCACAGGAGGAAGAACCTTCCCAGTTTTCACTATTCCCTGGCTGCTTGTTGAGTCTCTCTTAAAGTCACAACTTTCAACTACTGACCCTTTAAATTTCCTGGCTTGGACTCATGTAATCTCTTTCTGCTCCTTATAGCCCAGTAGAGATTGAGTCTGACAGCACTGCAACGGTTATGGCTTTGTTTTTGGTTATGGTTCTTTACAGATTTTAGCTGGGCTTAGTCAGAGGCAAACAAGTGTAGGGGAAATTCTTATTTAGTATTAGTGCCCTTGGTTTGATAACTGTGCCTTCGCAGGGCATCTCACTGTGGAAGAATTTGCATTTGTCAATAAAGAAGTGAATGTTAAAGCACAAAGGGAGTGTTCTTTCTCCTCTGTTGTTTCTTTATGTGTTTTGAAGTTCTGAATTCTAACACGTTATGCCCATGTGAATAGGAACATTTCAAGCACTATCTGCTTGCTGTGATCCCAATAAGCAGTGGATGCCACTAACAGAGTCGCTAGCACGTTTTTGGAAGAGGAATATAGATGGCATATGGCACAGAAGAATAATTTCATAGTAATAGGCAAAAGCCAGTTATTAGCAAGACACTGCTTTGTAGCTAATAGTGTTATGGATAATGAGGCAAAGGAGAACCTGTTCTGAGTTCCCGGAAATAGCTGATTGGTCTCCTCAGCAGAAACAATACCAAGCCTAAAACACCCTTGATCCTTTGAAAGATTTCGGGGAAGCTGTCACAGTGCTCAAAGGCAAGCTGCAGCACATCTTTGGGAGTGGGCTGTGCTGCAGCTGGCAGGAGAGCTGCTGGCAGCTTTACTAGAAAGCTAGGCCAACCTGAGCAGCAGAACAGAAAACCCTGCAGGTGGCATGGCCATGCAGCCATTGCCACTGTGCTGCTGTCCCCACACATCCATATGCAGCACATGTTTGTGTTTCTGTGCACAGCAGCCATAGCAGGTCAGAAGTAAGAGGCTGAATTATTGTCATGTTGGTTTGGGAGAGGGTTGTTGGTTTATTAAAAAGCACTATCTATCTGAATTTTTTTTTTTAATGAGGGAAGATCAGCAATGATGTGAGTGTTCACGGGCAACTTTGTGAGTGTATCACACGTCTGGCTTGCAAATACATTTGCAGTTCTGCACAGTCTCTGAAGGAAATCCTGATTATTTTGACCACAAAAAAAAGAAAGAAAAAAAGAGGGGGAGAGTAGGAGAGAAATCAAGGGAGAAAGAGACATAAAGGAGAGAAGAAAGAAGGAAAGAAAAAAGAAGGG
>VWZU01019327.1:2492366-2560680 GCA_013397095.1 Sterrhoptilus dennistouni | reverse complement strand
TCAGCACTGAACCTCCCCCATCAGAAATTCGGGAATTGGGGTTTTGTTTAAAAATAAAGCCAGCAGCAGGTTCCTATGGCCCTGCTCCCCTCAGATGACCTGTCTTGCCAGTTGCCATGCATGGGGATCTGCAGGGCCAGCCTCCCCCTATCCCCCAGCCACCAACGTCTCCCCACATCCTGCTAATGGCAGTGCCTCCCCCAGGTCACCAACGGCACAAATAAACTATTAATTACAACAGGACCAACAGTGGTGACAGTGGGTCCCAGTGTAGGGGCAGCTACCCTCAGTGGCCATAGGAGCTGCCCAGCTGCCCACCCTGAAGGGCTTCCCCAAGGCTTCACACCACACACCCCTACAGAGATATGGTTCCCACACAAAATACAGCTGCCTCCAGAGCAGCTGTCCTGTAGCTGCTGTCACCCAGAAATTTCCACAAAATCTCTTTCCAGCAGCACTTGCCTGGGGTACGGAGCCACAGCAGGGTGGTGCCTGCACCACCTTCCTTGCTTCAAGCCACACTCAGCAGGAAAGCTGAAATGTGGTGATCAGAGCTATGGAGAATTTCATTCCCCCCCTCGGGAAAGCCCAGGGCAGCCGGTGAACGTGAGCCAAGGCCACTCAGCAAAAGCCAGCCCTGCCCCCCCGCCATCCACTCTGATGAATGAGCTGCAACACACTCAAAGGTGAGAAGGCCCAGCCAGACCCACATCTCGCAAACCTTGGCAAAACTGTAGTAAAAACCTGTGAAATAGGCTTTTTTTTCCCCCCACTCCCTTCTGTTTTCACTTTTTGTTCATGTTTTGGGCTCTGTGCCCCCATGCAGCGTGCCTGAGCGGGCTGGGGCTGAGGGGACAGGCCATAGCAGAGCTCTGAGCCTGGTGGGGTGGGAAGGAGGGCAGACGTCAGTCTCGAAGCATTCAAACAAATGCTGCACTACTCCTAGAGAGATGTCAGGCCACCTTTTCTGCTCAAATTGTAGTAAAAATAAATAGAGCTAGAATGTGTGGGCATGGTTTGGAAAAGGATAAAGGGGACATTTCAACATTGGTCTCACTGAAGTGGAAATGATTTCTGATAGCCAGCTGGAAGCTGGCACAGGCACTAGGCTGAAGTTGAGAGTTCATGCAGCTGGGGTTTCATAATACCAAATTGCTAGTCTCTCATTTATTACTTGAGTCGAATCCTAAAATCTTATTTATAGGATTAGTCCCTCTGGGCCATATCCTTATTCCTCTTACACCAGACTGACTCAGAGAGGGGGGGACATCTGTGAGGCAAAGCCTTCTCATTAAACCGTCCCTCTAGAATGGAAAAATAAAAGCCAGCTATGGTAACGTCCTCTAGCCTGCGGCGAGGAGGCTCAGACCTACACAGAAATGAGCTACACACCAGGCAGCTCTCTTCAGCAGAACTAGCACAGCCCTCCAGAGTCCTCCATGCCTTCCTTCTTCAGATGAAGGTTCAGTTCAAGTACCTGGTACTAATCACCAGGTCATTAATTTTTTTTTTGGTCCTATTTACATGAAAACCTGCTCCCCTTCTCCACACTGAGGAACATGGCAGCCATTACTAGGGAAGCATTTTGTGCAGAGATGGCTGGCTCAGTAGCCTGTCTCCTTCATTTGAACCCATAGCCATGAGGACATTGTAATGAACAGTTCAGTGTATCACATAGTGTGGATTCAATCACTTTGCTCCAGACAGCCCCAGCCCGGAGCAGTAGGGGCAGATGATGTTGCATTGTGCTTGGCCTGGAGGCCTGGGGCTGCTGGCAAAACAGTTGTCCTTAGCAGTGCAGTATCACCATCCTTATGGATTTGGAAAACAGCTGTATCAGGTGGGACACCAGGAACTGGAGACCCCTCCAGCAGAATGATGGGCAGAGGGTGGGGAGGCATGTTTACTCTGACTGTTAATCTGGCAGAGAGATGTCTGACATCATGAAGGTCTGAGCTTGTCCATCCATGGGATGAAGCACAGGTTTATTATTCATCTTAGAATCAGGTTGAAAAAGACCTCTAGAATCATCAAGTCCAACCATTAACCCAGCACTGTCAAGTCCACCATTAAACCATGTCCCCAAATGTCACATCCACATACCTTTGGAACACTTCCAGGTCTATTCCAATGCCTGTTCACTCTTTCAGAGAAGAAATGTCCCCTAATATCTAAGTTAAACTTCCCCATGTGCACCTTGAGTCCATGTCCTCTCCCCTCTCACTTGTTACATCAAAGAAGAGACCCACCTTACCACAACTTCTTTTCAGGTAGTTGTAGAGAATAGCATCTAAACTGAGCCTCTTTTCCTCCAGGCCAAAAAACCCCAGCTCCCTCAGATGCCCCACGTAAGACTTGTGCTCCAGACCCTTCACCAGCTTCTCTGGAGACATGCTCCAGCTCCTCAGTGTCTTTCTTGAACCAAGGGAACCAAAACGAAACACAGTATTTGAGGTGCAGCCTCACCAGTGCCACAGCAGACCCCCATACTGCTCAGGCAGCTGAGCCCAGTAGGCAGATTTTTTTAATACAGTGTCATTGGAAAAGGAATTCCTTCAGGCTTGATTCTGGGCCTGGCAGGAGTCCAGCACAAGTATCCCTGCATGTGCTTGTCCTCCATATCTAATCCTGTGTCTATCTATGTCCAACACAGTGCAGGGCTTCTTGCACCTGATGGAGTAGACTCTGCTGTATTTTGATTTCTGAACCTTCACCTGAATCAGCAGCCTCCTGCAATAATAGCTCTGGAAGGAAAAGACAGAGAAGAAAAGGCAGGAGAAAGATGATGAAGCAGAAGGAAGTGGCCAAGCTCACTGGCACACAATATGAACTCAAATGAAGGCAACCTGGTTTCTGTGTTCATTCTGTATAAATATCCCCAACAATTTACAGAGATGCGGAAAAAGATCTGAAGCAAAAGCCTGCCAAATCAAGGCTGCAGTGCACTTATTCAGAGATGTGAGAGGCTCTAGGATTTCAGGCAGAAATTCCCTAGCAGAAACGTTATGCTGGGGGGAATCACCTATTACTCCTGTTAGCACCTGCAAGCAGGCATTTTAACAAAGCAGCATTCTCTCATTCTGTTGAAATGCACAGCATATCCCGCCAGGCTAATTAAATATCAACCCCTCCCTTAAGGGCACTGCAGAGGGTGTGCTTGAGCTCAACCCCTGCTCACAGAGGGTGACCATTCCCAGGTCGGATTCCAGCAGGGAAATAAAGACTTCCAGCCACAGGGTACTGCTCTGCGCTGATGCCACCGCTCTGCTCACTGGGCAAAGCAAGCCCTCCACCAACCTCCCTCCCACCGAGACTGCCTCTGCCTGCCCGACTTAATGGCAGCAGGCAGGCTCTGCTGCCTTCAGCTTCCCAGGCACTGCCTAATTGCAGGGCAGCACCATGTGCCATGAAGCAGTTTTGTTTGTCAACCTGAAGGGTTTTGTGTCACTTCTATAAAACAAAGGCCAAGTGCGTCCAGCACAGCATGGTACGGTGTGCAGCGCAGTGATGTTGCCTGCACCTGGACACCTCTGGGACCCGTTACTCTTGCTGAGGGTGGGATAAGAAGTACTTTGTTTTGTGCCTGCATTTTTGAAAACTGAGAAGAGTGCTCAGGGATTTCTGAAGCTTGAGTTGATTAGCAGTTAATGATGTGTGTCCTGAGGAAAAAGTAAGATTAAATATTCTGCGTGTATTGACCAGGGCATTTTAAGCTTGAGATTTATAGCTATTTTGTTAGTATTTCATGAAGTGTTTAGGTCTGTTCAACTCTTGGTTGCACAGCCGCTCAGTATTTTGAGCACTCGTTTTATCCAGTTATAACTTAAAAAACCAATGCTGTATGAAAGTGTGTAAGTGCATGTGTTGTAACTGCACATTAACTCTCGGGGAATGCTATTGAAAAACTGACACAAAGGAGTAACTTCTTCAGCAACCCACAGATCTGTGCTGAAGTGCTGCTGCCTCACCCCAGGGCCATCCCAGACCCAGCTGCCTTGAGCACTGCACCTTCCAGTCAGGGAAGAATGCTGTGGCAAAGCTTGCCCTCTTTACTTACTTCCTCAGCCCTTGCCACTCTCTCTTGACTCGTCTCAGCTGGAGTTGCCTTACACTCAGTTTTGAGCACAGTTCTGCACTTTCCCATGTGTTATATTTCTGAGTTGTGTTACCCATTTATGGCCTCTACCCTGCAGGTGCATCCCAACACAGCTGCCTTGGTGTCACCCCAGAGCAATTCTGGCCTTGGCCCTTGGAATGCAGTGCAACTTTCCTGAAGGTGGCTACTATGCTCTTACTACTTACCTGTTTTGATGCTTTCTTTCCTGAAGACATACTTCTGTCACATTTCAGCCAGGAAATACCATCCATCCATCCATCCATCCATCCATCCATCCATCCATCCATCCATCCATCCATCCATTTAAAAGAAAGGCAAGAAGAAGATGATGGCCTTTTCCAATCGCTTAGGAGAGAGACAAATTTCCTAGAGACTCTCAATTTCTAGGAGCTTGTCTCCATAAAAAGATGAGGCTGTGCTTATAAAAATGTACAAGATCAGCAGAGATGCAGTGCAGAGACTTCAGGCCTCACTAATGAGTCTTGGAAGGGCACTTGGGTTGCTGAGCTGTCCTGATTCCTGCACACCATCATTTCACTTCTCCTGTTACCCAGGCTAAGCAGATACAGTGAGGCATACGTAGGTCAAGGCACACTATCTCCATAACTTGATTCTGCCTTGGAGATGTACTGCAAGATCAACACCTAACACATCATGCTTAGCAAATGTTGACTATACTGTGCATAGAATAAGGGCCTTAACTTTTTTCCCTTCACTTGGGGAAATTTCCCTCACAGTACCATGTGTGCAAAAAAGTAATTGTTTGCCAGCATATGAAGTGTAGCCAAACAGGCTGAGCTGAACAAAAGTTTCAAGTCCTACATGGCTATTTAGAGTTTTCAGTTAATTGAACACTTGAATGACAAATACACACAGCCACATTTGGACAGATAATCTGCTAAAAATCAACCTTTCTACCCCAGGGAAACCCTAGAGAAATAATTTATAGTGCAAGTGTGTGGTGTATTTCACAATATGTAAAATTTATATCTCATGCTAAAAAAGGCTAAAACTAAAACTGGCTGAAAGAAATGAAGGAACACATCCCTCAAAAGTTCTTAACTTCAATGAACAAAGTCATAAGGCTGCAGTGTATACGCACTGTTAAAACTTGTATTTGTGTGTTACACACACAGAAAAAAACAGAGTAACTAATATTGCGCACTAGATGTTCTGTGTTATTACAGTAATTTCCAATAGAGAGCTCATACAGATTTTTATACCAGGATAGCTGTGAAAACCTTCCAACATTTTCTCCCCCGCCTCACCTTTTCCAAATGTGACACTAAATTTCTATCTTGCGAGAAGTACTATAGATCTGATTATAAATTGGTTCCTTAGGCTGACTTAGCCCACTCTGTGTGGCCAGGGGGATTAGCAGAAGTCAGCTTAAGTGATTTTTTTAGAAGAAGAAGAAACAGGATGCATTGTATATATGTGAGCCTTCCAAGGCAGCTTAGCAGAAGCACAGCAGCACTGCTGACAGGGATAATAGCACTGCTAATAGGTATGGCACGTATTCCAAATGCATTCAAAATACTGATGGCTGCATCACTGCTTCTCTTATTTTTCTGAGGGACAGACATCAATGAAAACATATAAAGTAATAGCTTATTTTCACTAACATCCTCTTGAAGGAAATGGTACTTACTCTAGAGCTATCTGCTAATTTGGAATAGAAAGGGTTTTTTAATGCATTGTAAAACAATCATTTGAATTGAGTTTTAGCATTGGTTTTCTGTAAAAGTCTAAAGGTCGTGTTCCTGCTTTACTGTAGGACTGTATCTGGTGTATATCCAGATTCACAAATAGCTAAAGAATAAAAATTCTTTCTTTGGCAGCTGGAACAAAGTGTCTTAAGCAAAATCATGTGTTTGAATCTACATCCAGACATGGGTCTTACTAGTTCAGGTCTGGAAATTTCTTCTACAGTCAGACGAACATTGCAAACCATATATTTTAAACAGAGCACTGGGGTTAATTTGGATTACTTTATCCATACAAAAAAAAAAAAAAAAAGCGATACATATTCATAAAAATGATCCTTAGATCATTCCAACAATAAAGTTTCAATCTAGAAAAATAAACTTTCATGGTTAAATTAATTTGGCTTTTTTAGGAGCCCCCTTCTTTAGACAGACCTTTCAACCTCTAGAGCTGGGGATGGAACACTTCTTCAAGCAGCAAACTATTGTCAGAGCTTGAAAAGCATTTTGAAAGCTAACAAAAGTGAAATAATCTCAGATGTTATCACAAACCCCTGTCCTTTTGAATTAAAAAAAATGGTTCATGTCTTACTACAGATTTCCTATGAACATGTTTATTGAGTGAGAGTTTTACCCAATATTTTGATGAAATATCAAAATTGTGGGTTCTTCTACCTGATGGCTCCTTGAGATGCACAAATTTCAGGGGTCAAATGGTAAGACCATTTTTTTTTTTTTTTTTNGCTTATTTTTTGTCTTTTTTTTTTTTTTTTTTTTTTTTTTTTTTTTTTTTTTTTTTTTTTTTTTTAAATTGGGTGAATGAAGCATCTTATATAAGTAAAAAACAAACACCACTAGTGAATGAGGTGTTTCTGGCACAAACACTTGGAAGACTACTCATTCATTCTTAAAATTCATGCCACTTTCCCACGCAAGGGTTGTCACATACTTGGCAGTGGTCCAAACAGCATAAACCATAATCTAGGAATAAAAGCAAATGAATGCAGGTCTTTTAGCTGCAAAAGATCAGATTCTGAAAAAAATAAATTTTCAGCCATTTCTATTAACAGTGTTTGCCATAAAACAAAACCTACTTACACAGATGGCTGCATGTTAGTGCTGGGATTTTTTTTTTTAACCCTTAACTTCTGCATTTTATCTTCTTTAGTGAGTTTGAGTCAGAGCATCAGTGTTATTTTCATAGAACTGTTTGTGTTCTAATTAAGCAATAAAGAGCAGAGCCTGTTCTGGGGATTAAGAGTAACTTGGAGTGTTGACACAAAGCTGAGAGCCATTAGTGACACCTGGCCATTAATTTCCCAGGAGATGCTAGTGCCAAACTCATCAGAGCTGTTTGTAACAATCCTTGCTGGGTTTTTAATGGGGAAAAACATATTTTTGACTTTTGGGAAGTACCAGAGGGCAGGCAAAATTACTATAGTTTGCCACTGAGGAGATGACAAGAATAAAGGGAATACGGATGGCTACAGCAATATCTGTAGAAACATATTTTCTTATTTGTTAACCCACACACACATTCCCACAGAAAGTAGATACTCAAAATAAATACAAATATGAGAGAAGAAGTGGGAGATATTTTCAGACCTACCAACTTACAGTACACCAAATTTTACTAGATAAACTAAGCCAACTTCCAAGCACAACATTTGCTGTTTATCACTTTTAAAACCACTTCCATTGCTATTGCTTAATAGCCATATAGAATAATTATATGAAAAGCTTATCCAATTAACATATTTATGCTTTACTTGGCAGAGAAGGAATGGTTTGTATACCCGTCTAAGTATTTTTGCATTCCTTCTGGAAATACATTAACCATTCCCATCCCTTCCCCCACCTCCTCCATGCTATTACAGCACCTTCATCAGAGACAGCCTTGTATTGCTTCTGGGAGAACACTTTCACTAAATTCTTACAGGATATTAATGGACGTTCCTGTATAGTATTGCCATATGAATGTTTCAATGACCTAGATAAATGTGCATAATTTCCTTTGTGTGTAATGGGCATGAGTGTTTAATTATGACAAGTTGTGACTTTTGTAGTTTATCTCCACCCCCCAGGGAGCCCTTGAAAATGAAATTTCCTATTCCCTGGCATGCAGCGAGTGCAATTTTACAATAACCCTGCACTAGGATATCACAATCCATGTGGCTTCCTCCTTTTTTCCTCCACTTAGTGTGTACAGAGGAGTCCAAACACTGAAACTGGAGTTATGTGAGATGGTGAGTTTTTACACAAAGCAGAAGGTTACAAATTAAAAGAAAGATTTAATGGAAAATGGGCTGCAAGACAGCAATCAGGATGAGGTTTTTTTTACAAGTCACTTAAATTACTGACCAGACATTAATTCTGAGGTTAAGTCTGTTGGTTAAACTGATCACTATTAATCAACGAAGCTGTTAATCAGATTGCTGAGAGCACAGGACCGAGTAAATTGGACAGTCAGATAATCTCTTGTGTTGACCAAAGATGCAAAGAAGTTTGTATTCCTCTCAGAAAAATTAGCAATGAGCTAACTAGTTTGCATGCTGTTTGCAAATGATATATGCAACAACATCAAGCCCTGCTATGCCTTATTTTTGGGGAGTGTTTTTAACCATCTCCTGCCCTTCTGCCACGTGCATGCTTTTGCCCCACACTTGCACCCTCTCTCTCATAGGTACATGTGCAAGAGAGGATGGAAAAGGCTTGCATTGGAGAGGTTTCAAGTGGAGGATTGATGGCCAGTGATTGTGAAGCCAAATCACTCGCTATACTTGCTTTGCACTACAGGATTTCCTGCTGTTGTTTCTAGTTACAGTAGATAATAAAAAATGTTACAAAACCCTCTTAACAAGAAAACAAAATACAGATGGCATGCTGAATGTAAAGTATCTGGGGATGGTAATCGACTCTGGCCTCAAAAGCTATTCTGTTCTGTCGCAGTTTTCTTGAGAAAGTGGGAAAGGGACAGCAGAAAATGCTGCACAAGTTGCTGGAGTGAACTTTGCCAGCTGCCAAAAAAGAAGTCTGTGCTGGAAGTAGCTGGGTCTTTTGAGGGGGAACACTTAGGGCCAGTGTGTAGTGTTATTATCCTCTTATCTCTTGAGGCCTCAGTTGGGAGAGCAATCTATTCAGTATTCTTTGGTCAAACTGGTAGCCAACTATTTGAAGATCTGCACAGATACTTCTAAAAGAAAGAAAATGTGGTTATTATTTGTGATATGAATTCTGAAAATGAAACATTATTCAAGGCTTAAAGAGCAGATGATGCCTAACAGAAAACTTTTAAAATCATCCCACTGAGAAATGTTTTTATCATGCATCATATTTTAAGTCTTTCTCCTCCTTTGTTCTTTGCTAATACAGATAGTGAACCAGATCTGGAAATCAACTGCACAGTGTATGTTTGGCGTAACTTCACTGCCCCCTTTGCTGTTTGTTTGCCTGCCTTTACAGCCCAGTGCCACAGAGACCCATTGGGTTTGGTTTCAATGCAAAGATCCCTGCAATGAAATGCACTCATCTGTTCCCAGGGCCAGCCTTGTAGAGTGCTACCTGCTGAGGGAATATTACCCATTTGCTTGTGAGAACATGAAAACAGATAATGACAGATAACAAAACATTTATGTCCTAGATCTTGTTGGCGAGCAAAAAGCAATGGAGCGTATCTTGGGGAAGATGCACGCTGAGATGCTTTGGTTTTATTCCCTGGTGTGAACTGATGCAGGCCATGAGAGCTGCTGCAATTTATGCTGGCTGCTTGAGGCCTCCTTTTCCAGCAGACATGAATTTTACTGAGCAAGACAGCAGCTTCCACATTTGCTGTGTGGTGTGTCTTCAGGCCTCCGGGGTCTGGATGGAAATCACTTACCAATGATAGATATCAGTGTCTGCATTTGGACACGTATTTAGGCATATCTTTCTGTCTCTTTTCCTCTGTGGGGGCTGCCAGTATTGCCCTCAGGTGGTTCAGACCTTTTGTTCAGCAAAAGTAGTAGGAAGCAGAGTAGACTGAAATTAATCTGTCAGAGCATGGTGCAAATAACACCAAGGTCATGGGTTTGATCCCCTGGGCCGTTCACTTATGAGTTGGACTTGATGATCCTTGTGGGTCCTTTCCAACTCAGAATATTCTGTGATTCTGTGAAGCTAGAGGAAGAAACAAGATGTTCAACATATTTCTTTGCTCCTACTGACAGAGGCTATTCCTTTCTCACCAGACATGTCCTGAAAGCACTGCCATGTCAATGAGTGGCTTGCCAGAGGACAACTTGTTGTCAAACTGATTGAATGCAAGCCAAAAGGGTGTCTTTAAAGTGTCTTTGAAGCTGGCATGGATCTTGCCCTACTAGTTTGGGTATGGAAAATTCATGTCAGATATATGGCAAAGCATGGACATAGCAGAAGAATGAGTGCCTTTCATATTTTCCTGAGAACAGATGACATTTCGTTGGCTTTGTGTGTCTGCAACAGCATCAGACTAGAATTTGCAGTTATTTTGATGATGTGGGTGTTGGTTTAAACATCTACCTTACTACTCTGGTGTTACTCACTGCTTCCCAGTGACTCCAAAATATTAGAGTTCAACATACATGTTCTGACTAAGTGGCATATTTTAGGCCCTGTTATTTGAACATTATATGTCATTTTTGAGAAGCAGAAGAGATCTGAATATGGAAAATACTCACTGACATTGTTGCACTTGCCTGAGGGTGGCACCAAATTTTTCAATGGTAATGGTATTTCTGACAGTCACAGTAGATTCCTATTCACCATGAGGCCAAGTAAGGGAATCTGCCAGAGGGAATTTGTCAGGAGCTGCGTGGAAGGTGATTACAGCAGAGGCTGAGCACTGCAATGAAATCCACCAAGAGCCTGTGACTCCTCTTAACCATGTTCCTGTTTCACTGAACTACCTAACACAGATGGACAAGTTGATTGGAACTCAGAAATTTTGCTCCTGTCCGTTTGTAGCAGAGTTTGCACCTACTTGCAGCTCTTTGAACCCTGTCCAGGATGCCACAGAAATTACCCATAGAAAAGGTGGTTGGAAGGGAAATGGCCTCAGTACGTTCAGCAAGGGCTGTGACACACCCATCCAACAAAATTTGTTAGTATCTCTCAGCTTCCCTGCTGAGATGGGAGTCTGTTGCAAAGTGATTGATGTTCTGTATGAGTTGTGGAGGGTGTTGTGCCTTGTGAGGATCAGTCTGTGCTGTTAAGCTGTTGGACCAGCTATGGGACAGTCCTATAGTGGTACTGCAGAGAGGCACAGATGCAAGTTCGGGGCAGCGTGAACAAGGCTGACTCCATTTGTCCACTGCAGACTGTGAATTCCCCATGAGATGCCATGTGCCACTCAGGGACCGTCACAAACACACAGATCCCCTGCACTTGAAAGGGTGATTAAGTCTCCCAAGAGTATCAAGTTATGGACAAGCCACGCTCTCTGATGCCCCAGCACTGCCCGCAGGGTGATGTCAGAAATGCCTTTTCTTATTTCCTGTCAGACAAAACATTTGTGGGCTTGGAGTTATTGAAGGAAGACTGGAAACAGAGAATGTGAGCACATGGGGTCTTAAATGCCGTATGAAGCCAAGGTTTGGAGGTGGAGTGAGAGCAGCTCAGTTGATGGTAAGCTACGAAAGAGAAGAGGGAGGTTTTGATCTTTCTTCAGTAAGGCAAACCTAGCCAAGAAATGGTTATCAAAGAATCCAGAACCTGTTCCTGCTGTGTACTTGCACAGGGCATTCTTATAAGCACTGGAAGCCCCCAGGTACTGCTGCAGTGTACAGACCAGCCTTCCCTTGGATACAGGGTGAGTCCACTCCTCTTGTGTCTTTTGTATAAAGTCTTTCTGTGTGCTTTCATATCAGCTATGTGAGGCTGCACAGGCAGTGAGGCGTGTCACACCTACTGCATAGTGGTAGAAGGCCTTTACAACATGGGGTCCAAGAACCTGGACCTCTGGGCATAGCCCTCTTACACTCTATAGCACCAGTACAGCAGGGCTCTGTCACCACAGGACATGGCCAAAATGAAGGCAGGAGGTGCATTTGGCCTCAGGCACAGGGGCAGATAACTGCAGACCTGCTATTTCATTCATATGGAGGACAAAGGTTTGAACCTGAGTGTCTGATATGCTGTTACTTCACCCTTACCCTTCAGATTCCTTTTCTTTATCTCCTCTGTCATTTTGGATCTATTCTCTCTGCCACTGCTGCTTTGACTCTGAAAAATGTTTCAGATACAGCCTCATTGAAGCTGTTTGTGCAGTTTGCCATGCTCTGGTCATTCTCATTGAAAAGGTGGAGGTTGTTGGAGAATTCAGAAACATTATGAGAAGGCATGGACTCATGGCATTTGTTCATGAGGCCAGACAGTGGCTGAAAGCCTCACACCCATCCCCCAGGAGGCAGGTACTACTTTCTCCTCCTCCTTGTCTGCTGCTTCAGTCTGCCAAGCAAAGCACCTGGCCTGTTCCTGGGAATTACCCAGTGCTATTGGACCTATCGCCAGCTCTGCTCTCCTATGTACCAATCTCATGGGTCCAGATCATAAAATTATAGTACTTACATGAAAAATACAAAAGTTGGCATGACTACGAAGCACTACATTTAATACTGTAGACGAGACATATATACTCATATATGTATGTAAACAAAAACAGACCTAGAGTTTTATGGTGTGTATTTTCAGCAAAATCAGAGGTGGTTGTCTCTCAGCAGGTTAAGAATTAGGATTATTTGGGTACCTTAGTTGTTTCTTTATGTATATGCATTTCAGTTTAATAATAATTTCAATAGTTTTTTAAACCACGGGTATTTTATGTTCTTTGACACAAATGCAGGGCTCATTCTTGACTTTGCTTTTAAAAGCTTCACATGTGTGTGTGTGTGTATGCTTCTGTGTTTGATGAGGATAGCAGCACAGGCAAAGGAAGAAAATGATAGTGTGTGAACATGCATTACCTTCCCAGCAGGGAAGGGATTTGCCCCTGAGGGTCATGTCGACCTTAGGCATTTAGAGAGTGAGATACCTGGAAATTTCATGTTGAACAGCTACAGAGACCAGGAGGGATGACTGGAAGGGGCTGGATGCCCAGACGTGGGCTGGGAAGCAGACAGTTGAGGAGTAGCACCAGGCAGCCCTGTCTGCTGCAGAGGGAGATGAAGCCGTGCATGCACACCCCTCCTCCCCCATCTCAGAAGGCTGTGATTGCCTCTGAAAGGAATTATCAGGCCAAACACTCTGAATATTTTGCTGGGGAATACGTTTTACTTAATTGAGCGGAAAATAAAAATTACATGGACATGGAGGATGTATAACAATGCAGAGATGGGGGAACATGTGCTTCTTAAAAAATAAAAGCCAGAAGTCCCATTGCTACATGAAGTACTCAGGGTATAAAATATTTGCATGCATTGCAATGGCTGGAGCTTGACATGTCTGCATAACTTTGAAGGTCTGCATGATTCCCTTATAAAGAATTTAAGACCAATCTCGTTTGAAGCTAATTCCTTTTCCTTTAATTCCTGCTGAGCTAATAGGAAGCCAAAAAATAAAGCCAGCACAACGGATTCTGTGGTAGAGATACACCACATTTTCCCCAGAGATGACTGGACTATGTTTCTGTTGTGCTCTGCTGATGTAGGAATATCAGTATTTGGATAGCAAAGCTGTTGGACTTATTGACAGCAACACTGTGGACTTCTTCACAGGATCAAGGGACAGCTGAGGTTTCACAGTACCTCTGACTTTGTGTAGCCTAAGCCCCGTGTTCAGTTGCCCCTTTAGATAGTGTGTGTGTTTTTCTCACCTTGCAGGGCTTTAAGCTCTAGCAATAAATGTGCTGAGAGGGAGAAAAGAAAGACACCCCCCACTAATTTGCAAAACACATTAATTTTTCTCTTTCTACCAGAAGGATGAGAAGCAGACAGAGCTGACTTTGTAATCTGAAAAACTTATTACGTCCTAAGGATTCATTTGAGGGTGAAATTCTAGCCATTCCTTAAAATACTGTAAGCCATACATCCTATGAAGTGTGTGCAGCGAATTGTATTCCGTGAATGAAAGGGCAGCGCCGACTCCGGACAGGGGGCAGTGCTGTTCCTCGAGCAGTCCTGTCCAGAGCCTCTGATAAGGACACGGCCTCGTTTTTTCCGATCCTTTCCTGCATAATAATGCTCTACGTAAGCGGCTCCTTAAAGTGCTCCTACATCTATTCCCAAGTAATAACCTGCACTGTGTGCTGTCTGTCTGAGAGGCAGCCTTAGGGAGAGACCACCCTGACCATTCCTGGTGTGGTTCTGCAGGGAGGCTTCATTAGCATTGCTGGGGGCTCAGAGTGCCCCTCTGCTGAGATCTTCAACTAAACACATTGGCACTGCATTAGGATGGCTCTGGATTTTTTACATTTCATCTACTTTATCTGTTTGAACGCAGATATACCTTTCATCACATCCTCTCACACTCAGACTGTCATGATCCATTTTCCACTGTGTGCATCCAGATGGTTTTTACAGGTTAGATTTCTCTGGCTGATTTTTTTTTTTTTTTTTTTTTTTTTTTTTTTTTTTTTTTTTATACAAAGATGTCACTGTTTACTTTAGGCACTAAGAGTGCCTAACTAGGATATTATTTTCTGTTGAAAGTTTTACTTTCCTGATCATGGCTGAGTGACTTTCACAGACACATCCTTGGCCACTGAATAGTGGCTCAGCAGCTTGGCAGTTGCCTCCTTTTCTCCAAAATATGCAGCCTGCTGTGGCTGCTCATGGAGACTTCATGGATCCCAGTCCTCCTGTCACCTGCAGCATCGGAGCAGGAGAGGAACAACTCTCTTGGCACACAGCTGGAGCTCCCAGAGCACATTCTCTGTATCACAAGGCCATTGTTTACTCCCAGATCATGTCCCCTGCTGGTGATGTGGGAAGCTTGGCAAGGTCCCTGCCAGAAGGCCCATCAGCTGAAACCCAGCACGGAGGATGTCTGAGGACAGGGTGTTTGTTCTGGTTGTGTCCTCCATTAAGTAGTTAGTGAAATGTATGATGCGTTCAGCTTTTTTCATATTATACTCCATAATTGTATTAATAAAAGGTATTTACCCTTCATTATTTTCATTCTCCAGAGGATTACGGAAGACAGGATATAATTAATCCAGATGCTCATGTGAATGGAGGGAGGTTGTGTGCAACAGCCACTGTCTTCACTAAAAGTAATTGCACACATTCACCACAGTCCAACCTCTATGGCATTTTAAGAGGAGCATGTCTAATTCATGAAAGGGAAGAATTGGTTATTATCAGTATTATCTATAGCACTCTGGTTTAATTAAGAGTGTTAAAGAAAGATAAAAGGTAGGAGAGAAATGGAGGAAGATGAAATTATTTGCCCAAGGTCACAGAATGGAGATTAGCACCTGGGTCTTTACTGTCCCAGGCTTGTGCCTTGTCCATTAGATTAGGCCTCCCTTCTTGATGATGAAATATCTTGAACACCCATGTAAACCTCTCAAGGAGAAAAGCAAAAATGTCTCAGCGTGGTCAGATGAAATTTTAGCAATGCACAAGACACCAGTGGAATTCATTTAAAAAGGAAACACTCATGCTTTAGAACAGTCAAGGCAATGAAATCCTGCTTCAATTTGGAACTTATATTTTTGTAAAACTAATCAATTAGATCATGCTCGTAATTTAGAGTACTTATGCTTTCAGCTACATTTCTGAGCTAGGGACAGGCTTTCTAGGATTCACAGCTTCTGAAATAAAAATAATTGGCTTCTAAGGAATGTAAAGTGCTAAGGAAGTAACTACTTACCAACCTATTCATCCAGGAGCAGTTCAAGGAGCAGCTTTACATATCTGGGCATCTGCAAGATTAAAAAAGATACAGTTCATTAGCAGACAACAACGTTAACACTCAGGTTACAGCCAAAAGGACAATGCAAACTTCCTGGGCATTTTAGTAAGGATGCCAGTATGAGCATCATTCCTTCTGAGCAGCTCTTGTTCAAACATGTCCCTTGGCTGTGTGCTTTGCTCAATCCCCCCTCCCAGTTCTCCTGGAGGCCCCTGTCCACTGAAGCAGACAGTGTCTGCTTTCTCTCCCCACCCTACTCCTACCCCACAGGAGATGCCAAGGGGCTGCTGAAAAGACTAAGCCCTGGGCCTGTAGCCAGCTCCTGTGTCCTTCTGAAACAGCATGGTGAATTGAGGGATGGAGGTCTGGTCCTGACACAAATCTCAGCATGGGCAGTAATGTCTAAAAAATCGGTGCCAATCTCAAAGATCTTCAAGGAAATCCAGATTGTAGTTTTCTAACATGTTGCTTTGTTCAAACAAAAGCTCTAGAGGTGAAATCTGCCACTTCTGAGGTGAAATTTCTGCCCAAACTGCAGAGAGGCTACAGAATAGCCAAAGGCCTGTTCAGGGCAATGGTCCAGGAGACCAAGATAATTTCTAGCTGATATGATGGAGTGAGCTACAGAGTGTACTAAAGCCAGCCTAAAGGGGCTAATACGAAGTAACTATGGAGACAGTGGGTGTGATTTGTTTGAAATTGTCACACAGGTCTAAGTGAGCTGGATAGGTAAGGTACCATTGGCAATCAGTCAGGGCTTGGTACAGTTGCCGAACCATGGGTGTCTAAAGAAGTTTCATCCACATGGAACTGGCAGATGTGGAACACATCTGTGGATGACCTGTGCTCTTCTGGGCCACCAGCTGGGGTCCTACTGTCTCTATGGCATCTCAGCTGATAACAAACACTAATGTTTACAGAAGAGTAGGGCTTCTTGCTGCCTTTTAGATACTTAGATGAGGATAAGTTAGAGCACGCCAGTCCGAAATGCCGCTGTAGGCACACCTTTCTCTCAAACACAAGCTCGTTTGATGTGCCTACCTTGGCAAGCCCTGCTGCCCAGCAGGGCCAGCAGTTTGGGTGCAGCTTTCTATTGACACAGCTGTGAAACCTGCCCTTTCTGGCAGTGAGGTAGATCCTGTTGGGCAGGGGCTCTCCACAGCACAGCACAGATGCATCCTTTGTTTCAGGCCTCTTGTTTGAATCAAATGAAGCGAGGCCCTGAACTTTGGGCTCTCATATCCCAGGCACCACCCACACTATCATGTCTTTGCTACTGCAAGCTCTCTGAAGAGGAAATCACCTCTGGCACTCAGGAGGTACAATCTTAAACCCCACTGGCCACACTACAAAGAACAGCTGTCTAGTGGCTTCAGCTCAAGGTGTTGTGTGCCATCTGAGTAGGATGGGTTGGTCTGTCTTGATCTATGGAGTCAGTGGAAAGGTTCCGTTAAAATTTATCAAGCTGTGGAATTCCATCAGGTTTTTAATTGGAAATGCAAAAGAAAGCACAGAGAGTAGGATTCACATGGCCTGTTTTTAGTGGGTATTTAGTCTAAGTGACTGCCAAGGCACTTTATACCATATGGCAAGGTGAGTGCCTCTGGGGGTTAAATCATAATGTTTCTCTCTCCCTTACATTATTTTTTATGCTTAAATGGCTATCTACTTCAGGGGAGGGAAAGAAGGCAGATGATGGGAAAGTTCATTTGAAATATAAATCTCCTATCTAATGGGCTGGGCGGGCTAATTCCCTGCCCTTCTAGAGTGGCAAGACCACAGCTCTTCCATCTAATGCTTCACCACCACAGTTCAAGCAAACACTGTCCTTGAGCCTGCTAAAGCCAAGCTGCTTGACAACACTGAAAAGTCCACAATTCACAGTCCTTTATTTTGTACGATCAGGATTCAATTCTTGCTTGAATTTAATAGAAAACAGATTTGAGTCCTAAAATTCTGCAATACAAAGCTATACTTCAGTGCTTGCCCTGGTTTTGAGTACTTGGTGAATGTTTTCTTCCTCAGAGAGTGGATTTTAAAATCTAAACCAAAGAAAACTTAATTTGAAATTTAACAGGTTAAAATTAAAACTCTGGGGATTACATTAACCTTGAGAAGATGATAAAGGAATTACACTTTTCCATAGACACTTGAGCTAAAGACTTATTTTATCATTTCCACCCCTCCCAAAAGATGTAAAACTACTTCCTGATATTCATTATAGCTGCCATCTCAGATACACATACACCCAAATTCTGATATTCTTACAAGGTCCAAGGCTTCAAAACTCAGCAGAAAGAGACATGGATAACCCAGCAGACTCTCCTCAGGAATCACTTTTTAAAGCCCTGTCTTTTGCAAAAATCCACCTGAGTTAAAACATTGTAAACAATTTGAAATTACATTGGGTACACAACATGCAAGTATTAATCTTGTGCTTGTGTGATTCTTTGCCAAAGCATCATTGTATTCCCATGCTTCTGGATTAAGTTTTTTTTACACCTTTTTATTTCGAGATTTAATTTCTTCAAGGCATTTGGAGTGGGCCTCTCAAGATTGTCAAATAAGTGTTTGTGTTATGCAGACTTCTGTAGTACTGTAAAGGCACCTCAGGCATCTAGATACTAAGCAGTGGGCACCTTCAGCCACAAAGCAGGAACCAGGCTGTTCCTGCAAGGTGAATATGAACAAAGGATTTATAAGGGAAACACTAGAGATGCAGAGTGGGCAGCCAGACATATACTGAACAGAGAAAGAAAGGATGGAGGTACATGTTTCTTACAGCTAGGACACAGGGAAGATGTCTGACCTCACTGTGCCTTGCCCAGTCCTGACCTTTCTGTTACCATGGAGTTAAGAGTGCATGATAGACTGTGTCTGAAGGAAAAGAACAGTCAGTCTCTCCTCCAAAACAGCCAAGAGCCTCAACATGGCAGTGTCTATCCTGGGGGTAGGAAAATATCATTAAGGTCCTCAACCTTGCTGATTGAGAACAAGGGCTTAACAAACCCAGCTCTTCATCATTGTTCATGAGTGCCCTTAAAGCCAACACACAGAGTTTTCCTTTGGAGCACTTCATGATGCTAGGAATAGAGGAAAAGTAGGGGATTAATGGCAAGCCATCCTGCCACTCTTCAAAGTAAACCACATGAAAGCCACCTGATGGCTTTCTTTGGCAGGGTGGCTTGCAAAGCAAATGCACAATACCTGTAGTAGATGTCAAATTTACAGTTTGTCCTGTATTTCTACATGCTGCACTCACAAGAATATTAGGGAGACATGAACTAAATGGTGCCCTTGAAAAGAACAGATATATCTGGTTAACAAACTTACTTTAAATCATTAGACAGCACTGAACTAAGACAATGAAAAATATCACACCTGAAGGAGAAATCCGCAGTTTCTATATCAAATGAAAACAATTTGAATTATTGATAAATGATCTAAGCATTAACAAGTGATGCTCCTTAGCTGCAACAAACCCTGTCCTGTGTCTTGTTAACACGTGACAGAAGAGACCATTATAGCTTTCTACCTGACTCTGGCAAGACCTCAGCTGTTTCCAGGCCTGAGAGATTCAGGTAAAGATAGATACGTTACAGAGAAAACAAAAAGCAAAAAAAGAAAGTTGCAAGGCATCTGGGAAATTCAGCATGGGTGGGTGGGTGGATAGATGGATGGCTGAAAGGGAGGGATAGATGAAAGGAAAGGAGGGAAGGACTGAATAATTTGTTTCCTGAAAATGAATGCTGGAGAAAATACAGGAATCGTGAATGTCTTAAAATGTGTACAAACTTGCTGTAAGTAGGATGTTGCTCATTTCTTCAGCATGACCGAAGGCAAGGCAAGAAATTATCAGCTTAAGTTGCAACATGAGAGATTTGGGTTAAATGCAATGATTGTTAAGAATTGGCAGGGGCTACTGAGACTGACTGTGGAGTGGTTTAGGGCTACACAAGACACATATCTCTCAGTAATGGATATTCACTCCAGCCTGAACACAGGAGGATGGATTAAAATTAGCTGACCTCCTGAGATTTAAGATAAGCTTACTTCCGTGTGATTCTACAAAATGAAAAAAAAAGGCATCTCAAACCAGTATCTCTGAGGGAACCTGCTCTTCCACTGTTGCTATTGGTTGGTAGTGTTTTAGGCCAATTACTTGCATCTGCAATTATTTACACAAGTTAAGCAGACATACAAAGCACCATGTGATGGGGATTTTTTTCAGTGTAGACTTTGTTTTAAGCCAATCAATTAATTTGGTATCTAATCTCTGTTCCCCTTCTTCCCTGGGATTAGTTTAAATATTTGAACATGTTAATAAAGAATTTTAAACAAAAGCTAGAACACATTTCATTGTAAATCTCTTTGTTTTGCAGAAACATACTTTGACATTTTGTCAGAACTAAACAGCTTTTCCCAGGTACTTTATCTAGTGCAGTATTAAAGGCAAGGTCTTGTTGAAATAAGAAAAATGTATACAAAACTATGGAAACCCCCTTCTGCGTTTCAGCATAGAGCTCCTGCCTCTGAATGGAACTTGGAATTTTATTTCAGAAAAATAATGCTGTTTTTTTCTTGAACAATAAAATTTGTTCTTTTTGTAGCACAGGGCATGTGCAAGGGATTTCTTTCAGAAGGGCTTATAGAACTGCTTACAGAGGATACTATTTTTTAACAATTTTTTTTTTTTTGTTGAGTCTTTGAAGGAGTAGGTTTCTCATGTTTGAGAACTCTGCAGGTCAGATAACGAAAAGTAATTAAATCATAAGCCATGATTTGATAACCATAATCTGATAATCTCTAGGAAATGCAAAAATGCATTCAATATGTGTTCTCACATGGCTCTTCCTGGAGTGTTACAGATCCAGGTGCAGCATGTCTTTCTAAAAAAAAGAAAAATAAAAATCAGCAATCCCTACAAGGTGCAGTGAGATACTATTGAAATTAAATTCAGTGGAAAATATATAATGATAGGCTGATTGAATGCTTTCTACTAGATTTGAAGGCACTGCTTGCAAACCCAGCAGTATTTTCAGCAATTTCTATTCCACTGTGTCTCATCTGTATCCCTGTTCTGTGGGCACCAAGTGTGTATCAGACCATTGTGAATATCTACATGGAGTTTAAGATGTCAAGCACACATGATCATTTGAAGTTTGGATATTCCTTGCCTTTTTCTGCTGACAGAGCCTTTCATGTGCAGTGCTCTGAGATCCTTCTGTTTCTGGCTGCAGTAGCTCTGAGGGCCAGAAGGCAGTTTGAGCCAAAAGAGTGAACTGTAGGTGTGCACACCTTGGTATCTGCGTGGGCATGAGGCTTCTGCATTCCCATTGCCAGTGGGAGGGTTCCAAGGTGGGAGGGAGTTTGGTACACAGGGCTGTCCCATGTCCCTTGAGATGCATGAGGTCTAGACTTCCCCTCCTGCTGCCACCCCAAAAAGACATCCCTGGCCATGTCTCCTATGTCAGCCTCATCTGAAAACTCTGGACATCACAGGGAGTCCAAACTGGCACAAGGTATCCAAGTTTAAACTCTCGTGCATAATCTGTGAAAGGAATTCATCTGAGCTGCCCATGCTGTCTCCTTTACAATGAGGCATGTTGCTCCCCACCCCCACTGACTGTATCTTCACTAATGGAAATTTAGGCACCCAGCTCTGATGTAGAGACCTACCATCAGAGACGTTAACCTGGACCCAAGCCCTGCTGTGCCTTTGAGATTTCCCTGTTACTGTGTGAGCACTCAAAGATAATTGCTATGGCTTCTGAAATTACCCCAGCAACCCCCTTCTGTACCTCTGTCAGACCCTGCCTGTTCTGCTGACTGGAGGACATCTAAGTGATTTAAATGTTCTTCAACATTGGGATTATTTTCAGTAAAGACAGAAATTGGATCGCTGATTGTCTTCCAAAGAAACAGGACCCTGGTTATGACTGGTACACAAATAACAAAAGGAAGCGTTTTGAAATGAAAAGTAAAGCCAAGAGAGTTACATATCCACACTTTTGGTTTGGGGTTTTTTTTTTTTTAATTAATAGTAGCTAAGTTTCCAGGATATCTTTCTACACTCCTCCAGCCATTTGTTTTTGCTTCCTAAAAAGCTCTGTGTTGTTTCTCTCCATTATTTAGCAGTTGCTGTTTTCCAGAACAGAATGGCTGTTCTTCAGGTTTTGGCAGGAACAATCCCTTTTTCTGTGCTTCATGCTGTTTGTGAAATGCTTTGGGAAACTTTCCACTGAAAAGCATTGTGAAAATGCAAGCTTATTATTACTGCAGTGGGGAATAACAGGTTCGGCTGTCGACTCACTCTGTGAGCAGGTGCCAAAATCCTGCTGGGAAATACTGATGGATTTTGCTGATTCACTGCTGCAGATGGGATGTGTTAGCTGGGCTCTGTGTTACCAGGGGGCTGCAGGGACCTGCCTCAGCTCTGCTTAGGGGTCTAGAAGTGGGAAAGTGAGCAAATCTAAGATTTATACTACAGTAGTGCATAAAGCACAGCTTTTCAGAGCCCAGCTCTGAGAAAAGGGGATGGGTTTTGGCCTTCCTTTGTGCCTTGGAGCTCTGTTTCGAAGCAAGCTGAGAGAGCCATCTGCTTGCTGACTGCTACAGAGCTGAGCAATGCTTGTCTCTCCTCCACCTCCCTATAATTGTTTGCAGCATGCTGAGCTTATCCCACCTCTCTGCGTGGACCCAGGGCCAAAGTTTAATAGATCTGCAGGTGCTGCATTTTGCAAGGCCTGAGTGCCTCACTGCCCACCATCCTTGGCACAGGGTTCTGGGCTGTCTTGAGAGGGCAGAGGATGCTGCAGGGGGAGGCAGGCTGAGAGGGTTGGAGTCTTGCACATGGCAGGGT
This sequence comes from Sterrhoptilus dennistouni, assembly GCA_013397095.1. Classification (NCBI taxonomy): domain Eukaryota; kingdom Metazoa; phylum Chordata; class Aves; order Passeriformes; family Zosteropidae; genus Sterrhoptilus; species Sterrhoptilus dennistouni. The sequence continues at coordinate 2,538,128 of VWZU01019327.1, read as the reverse complement.
GTTACACACTAATGTGACCTCTGCACAGCAAATGTGAGGAAGCAGGGGTGGCTTTGATGTATAGCAAATAACACATCTGAGCAGAGCACCACTGGCAGTGCCCAATGCCAGGCTCTGCCCCCTCTGTGAAGTCAGGACCCATGGAAAGTGTTGGCAGAGCTGGGTGTTTGCTCATAGATCTTGCTGAACACTCTCCCACCCATTCCTGTTGGACTGGATGGGACATGGTCAGCTCTGCAAGCATGGGCCACTGGCAAAAAAAAGCAGCGAACTGTTGTACTCTGCTGTTTCGGCAGCCCACACTGCTAATTCTGAGGGACTGAGTGTAAGGAAGGGAGAGCACTATAAAAACATGCAGGGATGTCATATCCCTGATTCCTGGAAATGTGTAGAAAATGAGATTTGATATAGAAATGTGGCTTCCATAGTATCCTGGGGCCCACATAGCGCTACAGTCTCACCTGGGCTATTGTGCAGGGCTGAACATCTGTGCTACCACCCCAGTTACCTAAATAACTCCTGTAATGGATGGAAACAGTGAATATTGGGGAGGGAGAGGCTGGTCAGCCTTGCCAGTGAAGGTGCAGGTTTCTCTAGGAGATGTGCACATGAGTTGAGAGCTCTGTGGGTATGTGAGGTGCTCTTGCTGCTGCTGGGTGTTGCTGACTCCTACATCCTGGGGCTGGTGCTGCCATGGATGGTGTCCTACACCACAGGACACACCAGCACATGTACTTGGTGTGACTGACGCCAGAAAGTGCCTGAGTGCTCAGGGCAGCTTGTGTCACTTTGTCTGCCCTTTTTTGCCTTGAGCATGGCCAGCTGTCATGTAGTGCATCCCTGGAGCCCTGGCAGGCCCCACTCCTGTCCCTCTGGCAGGCTGAGCCAGAGGGGACTGGGATCTGTGGCTGGGGGCAGCTGAACTGGGATGCTCAGAGAAAGTGGATAGCTGGGCTGGGGAGCAGCAGGGGGGACCTGCTTTGGTGGTCTTGACTGGTTCTGCTCTTGCTTTTTTTCTTACTTTCATAAGAGTCACTGATCCCTCCTTGTCTCCCATGAACAGCCCTCCAACCCTGACTATGGAGCACATGGCTCTATCACGGCTGTCGTGAGATGTGCTGCTCCCTGTGTTTGACTGGGCCACTGAGGGAGCCTTTGGGCTGGGAAAATGCCCTGGAAAGTGGCAGGCACCTCTGATATGGATATGTAACTCAGACCCAACAGCAATGCTTAGCAAAAGTACCTGGTACCTTGTGGAAAGGGCTCAGGTGACAATTGAATGGCAGATCTGGAAATGTCAACGGGTCTCCAGAGTGTTGTGAAATGCTGTCAGTATCTTTTCTAAGGTGCAAGGAAGAGAACTGATGATATTTCCTCCTCCTGTGTTGTTGAACTGCTTGTGGGACTGGTGGTTTGCCCCTAGGTCATGTTGCTTCTTCTGTAGTCCTCCCAGATGGGCATTCCAGCAGACCTAGACAGCCTGGGTACTCTCTACTAGCAACCAAATTGTTCCAGGAGTGCAGTGCTTTGCACCTGGCTCCTGTGACAGCCAGCCTTTGCTTGCCCATGCCCCTCTTTGCATGGGGACTGGGTTGTAAGGGCTGCTTTAGGAGAATGGATAAGGCCCAAAAATGCTTCATGCACCTTTTCTGCTGAACAGGTTTCCAGATATCAGGGAGAGCAGGAGGAGAGGGTGTCAGGCAAATAAGAATCAACAGCCGTGTAGATGAGTGCTGTGTCAACACAGGAACTGCATCCTCACTTAATAGTCAGCATTGTACTTTAAAAAGAATTTAAAAGCGAGGAAGAAAACTGCAAAAATCAGTTTAAAGGATTAGTGACATTTAAAGGATTAGTGTGACATTTCTGGACTTAAGGTACTCTTTCCAAAAAAGACTGTGACAGTATAAAAAAAGAATCCTTTGATTTTAGTAGTAAGATTGTTACCTTTGTCTCTTAATTGATTGAAGACAGGATATGCATTACCAACATTAATGTAATCAGATAGGAGTAGACCTAGAAAAGGTAATAAGCATTCATTGGCAAGAGAAAATCCTACAAAAATGAGGTTTCCTTACATTAGGTAAGTTTGTCACTTTTGAAGGGAAAAATTGTAATGCAGAAACATCCAGTAATCCCCCCAAAGTGTCATGGACACGTCTCAGCTGTGCCCTCCCTCTTCAAGTCTCCTTCTCCTGGCAGTTCACTCTCCCCTGACTCTCCTTCACATTTCTTCACATGGATGGAAGAGCCAGCCACATTTTCACATCCTTGAGTATTCCACTTTTAGCAGCCATTTCCTCGTTTTTCTTCATAAGGAAGCACTTTTCTTGCTCTGTACTTCCATTAAGAAAATGTACAAGTATAATAGTTACTTTTAAAAAGTGACTAAAGCTATCCTAATGTTTTTATGGAGTCATTAAAGGTCTTATTAATATTTCTCTATATTGGAAAAAAATCTAATTTTTTACTTGTGGCATAATCAGGAGCTGTACCCTACTTTTCAGGGGTGAGGCATTTGCACGTTAACCTTTCCTTCTGCTTTGAACCATCATTCTTATGAACTTGCTGAACTACAAATCAACCCAGGGCTCTTAAAGGAGGCTCATTTTCTCCCAAGGTCTGTTGAACCCTCTCTTCATGCTTTGAACAGTTTTTCTGCATAGGTGAGCTGGAACCAAGGGGCCTTGTGGAAATGTGCCAGGCTAATGGTGCCTTAATCCTTCAATCTCTGGGCTTCCTGTGTCCTGGGGCTTTCCTGTGCCATGATGGGGCTTTGCTGTCAGGGCCACATCTCTGCTTACTAGGGGTCTTTGGGGCTGATTTCCAGCTGCTGCTCCTTATTTGCTTGCTGCTCTTTGCTTCCTGCTTGCTTCAGGTACTGATCTCCTCTCTGGTGACCAGTGACAGGACCCAAGGGAACAGCACAAAGCTGTGTCAGGGGAGGTTTAGGTCAAATGTAGGAAAAGGTTTTTCACCCAGAGGGTAATTAGACATTACCCAGCAGGCTTGCCAGGTAGATGGTCACAGCACCAAGCCTGGAAGAGCTTAAGAAGCCTTTGGACAATACTCTTGGGAACATGGTGTGACTCCTGGGGACAAGCTATGCAAGGCCAGGACTTTGGTGATGCTCTTGAGTCCCTTCCAACTCACGAGATTCTATAATTCTATACTCATGGTGGCAAGAGCTAGAAAGAAGCTAGCTCTAGGAATAATTTGGATTCTGGAGTAATCCCAAGACACCCACAAGCCAGCCCAGCACCCAGCATGCATCAGTGGGAGATCCACAAGGGAATAGGACTGTAAATGCTACTGCTGGGATGGGGCTGGAGATGGTCTCTACAGCCTACTCCACATGCCAGCACTGGGAAGGGAGGTGAGTACCCACATGTTCCCTACCCAGGGGTGATAAGTAAACTTTTAATTGATTTGGTGACAACAACTAACGGCTAAAGGAAAGCAATAAAACTACAAGAGAATAAAAGCAAGGATATAGTGAGTGATTTACAGTATGCTGGATCTGCTCACCACTTAGTGGGGCTGCAGCACGAGCGGTGATATTAATGTGTGAATATTAACCATGGTGCTGCACAGAGCACCCCAGCACTCCTGACAGCTGTGTGTGAGTTATTTCAGAAACGCATGGCATGTCTATCCCATCCTGATGCATTTCTTAACAATGATACTTCATAAATCCCTGGTTTATAAATTCACTGTCAATGGAGAAAAAAAGTGTCAGTCTGTAATCTGTTGTCATGGAAATAGTTGGGAAGTTCAATGTGCAGAGATGCGTAACTGGGATGGGAAAATACAAGTGGGCCTGTCTTGATTTTTGCCTCTTGAATTCCTCTGCTCTGGAAGTAAATGTAGAGGTTATATCAAAGCCTCAGAGAGTTGCATGTACTTTCTGGACAGATGCATTTTGCTAGCCAAGAAAACTACAGCCAGCTTAGTCCAGGTGAATTTCCTGTAGTGCAGCACTGCATTTTCTCTTGGATGCTGCTTCTCACCTGCTTTGCGCTTTCTTCCTGGGAACAAAATATCTTTTATAAAAGAATCCCACATAAGATGAAAAGTGAGACAAGGACAAGCAAAGATAAAATGAAAAAGAAATGTTAGAGGAGGTGAGTACAGAGAGGCAATATTCCATTTACACTATTATGGAGGTTTTAATTTCCTGAAAACATTTTATATGCCAGGCAGAGACATGAGTGAATGGCAGTCACATTATCAGGTCTCTTATCAACCTTGATTTTGCACAGTGTTACCTGAATGGATTACTTTTTCAATAGTTCAGTAACTAAATTAAAAAAGAAAAAAACCCACAGTTTGGTTCAGGATAACACATGATTGTTTATTCATTATTTCTCAATTCAGGTGAATTTTAGAATAAAAACACCCTCTTGAAATAATGCATTGAAACAATTTATTCTGAAACTGTCAAAGCAAAATATCAAGGAAGTATCAAAAATGTCTCACTCCTACATTTTTCCCCATTTATCCATAAAATCTAACACCAGTCAGGGCATATTTCTCACTGGAAAGCGAATTTTTCATTTGTTCTACTTACTATTCAACAAAACAAATCCTCTCTCCTTCTATTGTAGTTATTTAATACACACTGAGCTGCCATTCTGCCACTGCAGTGATAAATCCTTCATCCCCTTTTATAGTGGCTCCGTAGGGGCCAGCAAGATGCAAAAAGTGTTGGTTTTGTTGGTTGGTGGTTGTTGTGGTTTTTTTGAGAAGCACTATGAGGTCAATTTCTTGAGGAGTGCCAGGACATGTAGGCTGGGGTCACATAGGTGATGTCCACCTGGGAGTGCTGGTCAGTAGCGTCGTGTCACAGTGTCACAGAGGGGACAGCACCATTGCTTGCCTGCCTCTCCTGGCACCCTATAACAGCAGAGCTGGAGGAGAGGATTTATGGCCCTGCAGAGGATTTTGCAGCATGGGACATGGACAGGGAGCACCCCAGGCAGTCTTCTGACCGAGGCATTGTCCCTTAGCCCACCAGTGACAGCAGAAGCAACATATTCCTGACAACTTCAAGTTGAACCTCAAGCCTGGACTTGTGAAAAGGTGAGGTCTCATTTAGCCACACAGCATGGGCTGGGTTTCATTCTTATTGAAGGGATGAGAATACAGTGGGACCACCAGCCCCAAACGTGGCGCCAAAGCTAAGTGGCCCTGCTCGATCTGACCATCTGGGAAGGGGGCAGTGACCCACATGCCTCCAGCTCCCCTGATTACCCATCTTTCCAGCAATGTCTGGCACTAATGCAAACCCAGGAGCACACCTTCCCTCCAGTTTCTGTTAAACACTTCAGCTTTTCCATGGAAAGCTTTTATATTGTATTGAATTTAAATCCACCTGGGTTTCTTTCTGGTCAGTACTTTAGTACAAGGCTTAAGTAATCGATATATAATTTTCACCAGCATTTCTTTTTCACACCTATTGGTCCCCCTTTCCCAGTCATTGTTGTGCCATCACCAACTAACAGCCTGACTGTGCTCCCCCCTGCCATGATTTATGCCTAGGAACAAACACAGAAAGAGAACTGCTTTGGAAAAACTGTCCTCGAAGTCCCAGTCCACAATAGTTCTCTTTTTTTTTTCTTTTTTTTTTTCTTTTTTTCTTTTTTTTTTTTTTTTTTTTTTTTTTTTGAGGAGGAGGAGGAGATCAGAAAAACATAAATTGCAGTATTCAAAGTGCTTGGGGTTGTTTGCCACATGACTCATACCGACTTTAATGGGAGTCACATGCTAAACTCCCATGCAACACTTGGAGAGTTTTAAAGTGCCACTGCTTTGTGCAAGAGCCCTGAATTAAAAGCTACTTTTGTGTTCCTGCTCCACAGCACTGGCATTGACTAAATCCCAGCTCTCCAGCAGTAAAGTGCTGGGACAGAGTGAGAAAAATCCAGCTGGCAAGGCAGTGCTTCTGCTACTAGGCTTCCCTGACTCCTGCATGCCATCTCTCCCTGCCTGCTAGCACAGCAGGCAGGTGAAATCAATGCTGCATCAATGCCTAGGAAATCATGCCAGAGCCCCCTGAAAAACAGAGACAGGCTGATGATGGGTCTGGCACTGAAGTATTTACATTACCTCTCCTGTTACTAGTGCCTGCCAGTTAGCTGCTCTGTTTTTTGCAGGGTTACATGTATTTTCAGTGGTGCCTGTCTCTCCTCTGGTAGTTCCCAGTAAAGCTTCTTATTATGGAGCCTTGAAATCATTGTCATTATCTTGCCATCTTGAAATACAGCAATATAGCTACCATTGGGAAACAAAGGGGGAATTATGTTTTTTCTTGAGGAAAGAGCTCGCCTGGCAAGATGCAGGGTTTGTCCAATTTGAAAAAGAAAAGACCTCCTGCCCTTCCCCACCCTCCTTCCCTGGAACAGGTCATGTATTAGTCTGCTGTCATGTCAAATGGCTGAGTGTGATTTAAAAGGATAAAAACCATGTTAAAGCAAACTAAGAGCGGATTGTTCCAAGTGCATACATGGCTAATCCAGTGCCTGGGCACTGCCGATAGGAGAATCTCTCCTGGTTTCTTTGAAGTATGGGCAAGTATATTAAAGTGGGAGGAAAGCACAACTCCTTCAGGTGGTGATTTGTGTTTATTGGCTGTGATTTTTATGAGTTGGGGAAAGAGGTAGAAGTGCCAGCATATGGTAATTGAAATGTACGGGGTTGGTGTAAGAGACTGTTTCACGACCAAGGGAAGGTGACAAAGCCCTTTCAGAGGAATGTTCTCCAGCGTTCACTAATGTTGCTGCATAAAGGGTCCCGGTGCTAATGCTGCCTTTAATGGTGTAAGTGCAAAGCCGTGAATCATCCACCCGACGATTATAGCAATACATCCTCGGCCACTCAGAGCTGGGACCCTGCAGCATTTTAAAACACTTGCTTTAAAAAGCCTTTCAGTGCTGTGGGTGGGATGAGGGATCCATACAGACAACACCATCTACTATATCTGCCCTGGATTCTTTGTTGGCTTCCTCTTTCTGGGGTGTTGCCTGTGATAAATGTGACATTGGGTAAAAATTCGTGATAAAAGAATATAGCAAGATATGTTAGATTGGTGTTAATATAAAATATGAAAAAGGTATGGTCCGTAGAAACTATTCCCCCACCAGGCTTCCACCGTCCTCAGTCCTGAGACGAAGAGAACAGGACGAGGACCATTACGAGAAACAAAGACACTAGCCAACCCAGATAAGAATCGGCATCGCAACCCAGACAGTGAAATTCCTCTCCGAACGAAAAAGAGAATTCTCTGCCGAGGAATACACATTGAAATAAACATGGACCGGCGAGCTCCATCCGCATGTGAAAGGATCTTCCCGGAATACGGTCTGCAGAGTCCAACAAATCCGGGAAGCCCATCCGAAAATTATTTGGACTGTTTGGACTATCCTGGGCACCTGTTCCGCCTCGGGACATGAAAACCCCTATAAAACCCCGAGCTGCGACCTGCTCCGTGTGGATTTGGGAAAACCGTGCTTTAGAGTGCAGTCTTCTCTTCCACCCGGCGCTGCGCTGTGAATCCTTTTGTGGTTTTCTCTTTTTATTGGTGATTGGGATAGTTTTATTAATAAATTGTTTCTCTGTTAATCCGATTTTTGCCGTTGCGTTTATAATAGCCTCATCCTAATTAGGGTGGGAAGCAGAGGCTGTGCCGAATAACAGCTGGCCCATAGCAGTTTCCTCTGCCTGCCATTGTCAAGCCACATTCGCTAGAGTTATGCATGCCTTGAGCTGGGAAAGAAAAAACACATGGGATGTAAATCTGGCAGTCAAGACCCCAGTGAGGTTCCTCAGTAGTTTCAGCAAGCCATTTATGCAAGCAGGAGCTGCAGGAGCAGGTCTCAGCCATATACCATCAACTTGACAGAAACAGCAGTGCTGCAGTGGCTTCCTGTGCATATGGCTATTTTTCTGCCTGGAAATGTTGCACAGATAGGACTGAGGATTTTTGGATATTTTTCCAACAGCCCAGCTGGCATTCTGTCTCTGCTGGATATCCAGAAATGCTGGACAGAGGGCCACTGCCTTGCAAATAAATCATCTCTGCACTACGCGTGCCATGAGGCCGGCGTGGCTGGTATGTTTATCACACAGGCTCTCTCCTACCCTGCAGATGGCCTGTACAGATGCAGTAAATCAGCCCCATCCTGACGTGCCCGATGCAGCACATCTGGGAAGCGCATGCTGGGAAGGCCAGCCCAGAAGAGCTCCCTCCCCAAGGGCTGCACACAGGCAGCCCTTCCCACGCTGCTGGCCTTCTTGGCCCAGCATTCGGAGTCTCACCCTGCAGGGAAGCCGAGAGAAGGCTGGAAATCTCTTCATCTGTTTTATTTTGCAGTTTCTTCAGCCATGTCCCTTCTCTTAACAATGCAGCAAAATGAGGCAGGTGCTGGCAAAGTCTGGGAGCATCCCTGGGTGATCTGCCCAGCCCCCACACTGCATCCCCTCAGCAACCCCTTCAGGGCCAGCACTGAAGGACCACCCATCCCATTCCCTGCTTTCTCCTTCCTAAAGTTTGAAGAGACTGTCTAAAGAGTTTAAATGGCCCAGTGTGGAAACCTGTCCCATCTAGAGGTTTGTGTCTCAAGATGGGGGGAGGAGGAGAAGGGAGCAGGGAGAATGGGGGTGGCTTTGCAATTGTCCTCAATGACAAGTGCCAGGGCAAGAGCAGTGCACCAAGGGAAAAAGGCTGGAGGTGAGGTGGGTGCTCCCTTGGTATCCCCTCTGCACAGGGACCTGAGGCAACCTCTGAAGCCCTGCGAGGCACCTGTCAGCCTCCACCCCCATGTGAAAGTACAAATTGCAGTAACCCCTTCAATAGTAATTGGTGGGCCAGTGAGCCCTTTGCTGCACCAGAATCCCAGAGAGAACATGAGGATGTCTCTTCAGTCCTGTGGCCAAACCTTCTGAAGGTACAGCTAAATATGGGCAGCATTTGCTTGTATGATTGGTTTCTTTTTATTTATTCATTCACTTACTTGTGTGAAGTAGGGAAATAATCTGCCTCACCTTGACAGCTGGCTAAAAAATTTGGTTGCATGGTTTCTTGGCACAATCTGCAGAATTTGTCTGAAGCAGACTGTTTCATAGGAAACATTGACTGTTGCCACCAAATTTTTTGAGAGGGAAATGTTGAGACATTTGGAAAAACTACAACTATTTGTGGTCAATTGTCAGTCCTCTTGACGTGCTGAAGCCTCCCCTTACAAGGTGATTATTTTAAATACTAGAATATGCAAAATATTTGAATAGTCAAAACAAAATCATCAGTGGTCTCCAAGGAAAATGGTTTCAAGGTTTAAAAAAAATCTATCAGAATTCACAATATTCATTAGTTTATTAGTTTTTAGAATTAAAACATTATGTGAAAATTGTGCTTAAATAAAAAATATTGGCATAACAGCCCATGGATATCAAAAGAAGTCAGATGTTGGGGGCTTCTCTTCGTTCTTCACTGTAGTTTTACAGCACTTGATTTGAGGGCATCCAGTGTGTCTCTGCAGACATGTGAGAGAAGTGTCGTCATAGCTATGTGTGTATATGTTATCTCATCAGATATATAGCCAGATTTAGAAAACAAGAGATATGAAGGGGACCTCAACTCAGCCAAGGGGGAGACAGGCACACTGAATTGCTCGTTTTGTTGAAAGATTGGAAGAAATTAATGCTTTGAGTAAGAGAGTGAAAGTCACGTCAGCAACTAGATTATTATTATTAATGGAGAATCTGATGCATGGACAACCCACTAAAGTCTTCTTGTTCTTAGAGGGGTCTAACCAATGAGTTAGGAAGTGCTTTGTTTTCTGGATTAATGAATATTCATGTCACTCATGAAAGAAGGCTTTAGTAGAAAAGGCTGAGCTCATCCTGGGGTACAGGGTTGGATTGCAATGGTTGGAATGCAGTCCTAGGGGATGGGCTGAATCCTCTCAAGCAGACAGTGGATGTGAGGTTGAGTTTCCAATAAATATTGAATGCTCCCTGGGCTGAACTGGGCACAAAGAAATTTTGCAGGAAGTTTTGTGAATCCAGCTTTTACTCCCTCAGCTTTTGTGAAATGAACAAAATCAGCATGTTATATTTTAGGTTGTTTTACTGAAATTGAAAATTATCTTTTCTTCTTTCTACTTTGGTGAGGGAAAACAAGTACAAATTATTTAAAGCTGATCTGGCCCTGTATTTGTATTCTCTTCAGATCATTTGTTGAACCAAAATAATGAATCAAAAAGTTAATCAAAAGATACTCCTGTAGTGCTACCCTGGGCCTACAGTGCTTATCAACATATTTCCTTTTAAAGATGCTAACTTGTTTATTCTCGCATTTAAGTCTGTTTTGGTGTCCAGATTCAAACTGGGAATCTATCACATCCAAGCCTACATTTTGATGACCAGATATTTTATTAACATGGAATAAATGAAGAAAAAAGGTCATTACTCTTCTCTTGGTCATACCTGGTATGTTCCAAGGAGGTATTTATGTGTGAGAGAAATTCATTGGCTTTAGCTACGATGTTTACTACTGTCCTTTGTATAATAAAGCCATCAGTCAGGACAGAAAGGGGCTAGGGAGAGAGGAGAGCCAAATCATTGCAAGAGAATTTATGTGTAGATAGTTTTATATTGCTTTGTGTAGATAGTTTTATATTGCTTTCCTTTTATTTTTGAATGTTGATTGGAGTATGAGGTCCAATAAGATATACAGCCCTATAGCCATACACATGTGTTGTTATAATGCAGCCTTTCATTCAAAAAGGCTGGCAATGCTTAGGGTGGCAGATTTATTGTGTGTACTGCAGGTTAAGGATCATAGGTCATTTTACAAATATCCTTTTCAGGTGTCTGTAAATTCCAACAAAAACACACACAAAGTGCAAGAACACTCAGAAGAGTTATTTTTTTTATTACCTTCCTGATTCAGAGCCCAAATGAAAACAAGATAAACATGTCCTTACTGGGAACACTGGGAGTGAATTAGCCTCTCAAATGTGGGAGTCCTCTGCTGTCCTAGATGGCTGCAGCACCAAAAGTTATCTCTTCCCTGCACATAGGCCTCTATTTCATTTCATAAGATGCCAGAGCAGACCATAAACATCCTCATAAGAATGATCCTCATAAGAAAACTCAGCTTTTAACTCCTGCTCAGACTATGTACCTTCACCAAGAGGTAGCACAACCAGCACAACCACCTTTTAAAAGGCTGCCCTGACCCCACTTCCCACACATCCAGTGCTCATTGGGAGGCTTAACTGTATCCAGCCTGAATTTTAAATTATTTTTTTGATTGCTTATGCAGATGATCAGGGAGTAGCTAATGTGGGGCCAAGCATGCAGGGCTGGCCATGAGCATGGTTCTGAGGAGAGCTGCCAGCCCCCATGCAGAGGGGTCCCCCAGCGCCCCAGGGTGGCTTGGCCACAGGGCAGCCCTCCAGCATCTGCAGGTCCCTGCTCAGAGGGCTTCCCTGGTGCTGGCCAAAGCTGCCTCGCTGCCTTGCCAGCCCTGGCAACAATGGGGGCTCCTCGTGGTGCCAGCTGCCTTCCAGTTTAACCACTTTGGGACCAAAGGTGCTGCAATAAGTCATATGCTGCCCCCTTCCCTCAGGAGGAAAAGGCTCAGAGCCACACTAAGAGATTTTATGGGCTCTCCTGCTGCAGGTGGGCAACTCCCACTGGAATTCCCATTGCAATTCCTTTGCAATTCTCAGTGTGATTTCCAAAGCAATTCTCAGAACATTTCCCAGTTCAATTTCCACTGTGATTGCAATTCACTTTTCAACTCCCAGTGCACTTCTCACTGTGATTCGCATTGCAATTCCCAGTACAATTTCCACTCTGATTCCCACTGCGATTCCCCTTGCATTTCCCAGTGCACTTCTCACTGTGATTCCTTTTGCAATCTCCAGCAGGACCCGAGGGCTGGCCCTGCTGGTCCATCACTGAGCATGGGTTTTATCTCAAGGCCCGTGGCAGTGGCCAGTCCTGAGAGATGAAAAGGACCCAATGACTTTTCTTTTTCCTAATGTAAGATCTGGCAGCCGAGCTAGCCAGGGGCATTAGTGGCATAACATGAATAATAGTTTCTGACAGAAGGAGGTCACACAGCCCATTTCAGTCTGTCCACCTACGTGGAGGAAAGAAGCATGACAAGGCAGGAACACTAAGTTCTTGTCTGAGTTTTCTGACTGTTCACTGTACTACTGTAGATCCTTTGCCACCCATTCAAGCTTCATTGCATGTTAATTAGTGTAGCTGGTAAGACTTCCTTTTTTAAAACTAAAAAAAGGAGTATTTTACTGACTAGATGCCTCAGTTCCCTTCCGATATAGGTTTTGACTGTAATTGTGGAAAATCTCCTTTTTCTGTGAAAACAATGTCATCTTACTTAGTGGCATGGCTCTATATTCACCAGAAGCAATGGCTTTGATCAATTAATTGCATTAGCTATCAGTTCGATAAAGTAATTCACACAAATAAAATAAAGGTTTTTTGAGCACTTCAACACCAAGTTATGCATTCTGAAAATATCTGGGGTTTTGTTTCTCAGCCATTCCTTCTTATCAGTCAGTATGGCATTCTTTTTCCTGGATGTTCAAACTCAACAGGGAAATTTGCCTGGCCTGATAAGGTATTTGTTTTGATCTGATGAAGATGATCTCAAGATTCTGTCAGGTGGTATTCTCAGTATTCTCACATGCAGATTTATCTCTCTGCACCGACACTGTGGTGACTTGGAAAATAACATTTTGATAATCAGAATCAATATTTTGGCCAGATGAGAACCTCTTGCCTTGACCCACGGCCCTGGTAGATGCTGTGCCCTCCCTAAGGTGACTCTTGGCTTGGTGCTGCAAAACAGCATTTCTGCCCCTCCTTTTTATGCTGCACCTGGGAAAGAGCCCCTTTTATTGATCTTTCATGTGTGGCTTTCATTACTGCATTTGTTGTTTGTGTTCATTTGTGCCGTGCTCCATTCTGCAAGCCTGTTTTTCTTTTGCTTCGGGGTTATTTGGATGTGTTTAACTGTACAACTCTCTTGTTACATCGTATTGGCTTGTCACTTTAATGGGATTTTATCACAATCCACCTCCCAGTAACACCTCCCAGTATCCTACATTTTTATGTGACTTTGTTAAATACTTCCTTTCTAAGGTGAAGAGCTGCAGACATGACTCAGGGCTCATTATTTAAAGCATATATGAAGAGAGATGGAGATTTTTTTTTTCATATAGTGTTTTTAAAAAATAAGCTAAAAATACCCAGCACTAGTTTGAAGAAGGTGTTGCACACATTTTTTATAACACCTCGTCTACTTTGAAAGGGTTAAAACTCAATAGATAAGCCTTCCCTTACCTCTCAGGTCCTGTTGTTTGGGCTACATGAAAAGCAGTGCATATCTTTTGCCATCCTTCAGCCTTCTTCCCTGAACTCTGTGCTTGGGCAGCAGAGGGCAAGGATGTGGCTGGGAGGCTGCAAAGGGCAGTTTCATAACATGCACAGGCTCTGAGAGCACATGCCCCATTCCCTTTTGTTCTAAAACACTGTCTTTTTGCAGTGCTGTGGAGTAAGTTGGGGGCTTTTTTGATAGTATTGGATATTAATAGCTGCACGATATTCAGAAGAGTGGAAAAATGTCAGTGGAGAGACACTGATATCAATCCTCATCACTAATACTTTATATTTCAGAGTATTCCTAAGTGTACTTGTAGTGCCAGTATTAGAGTTATTGCACTTCATTCAAAATGAGTCTTTATTTTTAAAGAAAAATCCATGCTGAAGCCAAGTTTTGAGATGTCAAATTTTGTAGCTGTTCCCACTTAAACCACAGTTAGAGAAACACGTTACAATTAAGTTTTTGAAATGACCTGCAGAGTTCACGTTCCTGGAGTCTTGCTGTGATTCAAAATCTCCAGACTCTTTTAGAATTATTTGCTACCCTACTGTCTTCACTCAAGCAAAAAATGCACTTCAATTCATTTCTTTGCAACTGATCCTTATTTAATTTGGCAAAGAGGAAAGCCCAAGTTGGTTCAAGTTGTTCGAAAGTGATGCAGCATTTTCTCAGCGTTTGCGCTGAGCCGTGTCCTTGAATTTGCTTTGTCTGCTCAACAGCCATTTTTCAGCCCAACTATACTTCTGGTACAGCCAAGTTGGGCTGGGAATGAGCAAAGGCAACGAAAAATCATGTCTCTATCGAGTAAAATGCCTGGTTCCCTAGCTACAGACAAGGATGTGCCAGAAAGCCCAGCTTAAGTGAGAATTTTGTGCTAAGCACTAAGGTCACTGTGACCTTCACAAAGATTACTTCATGCATTTTTATTTCAGTAGGTGTCAACAACCGTGCTGAGATAGCTTGGTTTGTGCTGCAGCCTGAAAAGGGTAGGGGAAATTAGACACTTTGCATTGGCTGGGATTTTAAATGGAAAAGTCCTGCTCTCTTTTTGTTTGCTCAGCTTAATACAAACCTGCTTTTGCTTTTATCTTATCATGACATTCAAATTCAGAAGCAGAGTGCAGGAGCTCAGCAGGGCAGCACTGACTCCAAGGCAGACCTCTATCTGCAACCTTTTGAGCTTGCCCTTTTACTGCTACCACTTGGTTTTGTTTAATACAAACTAACCCCACTAAGGCACCTGCAGCAGCCCAACCAGACCACAGCTTTGTGGTCTTTGCCCCTGAGCTGGGCACCCCAGCCCAGCCCACCTGGCTGAGCATTCCCTCCCCCAACTTCTCCTTGCCCCAGGGACTGGCATGCAGGTTCTCCCACACAGCGTGGGCATGAAAATAAAATCATGTATAGGAAGAATGCGATTTCATCAAAAAGGTTGGTTGGCAGAAGGTTCAGCCTCCCAAATCAGCTTGAACCACAAATGATGTCACTGAGCTCCACGGAAATACCTGCCCCTACCTGGCCTGCAGGTGCAATAACCCAAAAAGGTATGAGTGTGCTGTAATGGTTTCAGAAAGCAAGCAAGAAGCATTCTTCCATTCTATCAAGCACAATAGCAATAAATGAGCATTATTTGAGAGCGTTAACTCTTTCCAAGCTGTTTGATTTTCCCTTGCTGTCCTGCCTTTCAAAATTATCTGTCCTCAGTGCCTATGAAAAAACATAATCAAAATGTTTTAATGTGAAATGTTGTACATACTGTGTAAAGAATTTCTAGGAACAACACCTTGACTGCTTCAAACAGAACTGCATAAGTCATGGTTTCTCTTCTCTTTGCCCTGTTCCGTATTTACACAGCTCTTTTTTTGGCATGGGCACTTACGAAAATTATATTCAAAAACGTGCCTAATGGCTGGGGAAAAATTAGTCTTACAGGAATGATAATTCCTGATGAAATATCAGTGTGGAAGGAATCAGGAGATCAGACATTGTGTCCTACAGTTTCTGGGTAATGATGACCACCTTGAAGTTTTCAAATATTGAACACCTGTAGTACAGTGTTTGGAATCAACTGAGCCTCTGAATTTAAGATTTGCAATGTCATTGAGATTATCAAGCGTATCTGGAGGACTTGCAGTCCATTCTTTCACTATCCACAAGTAGTAACAGAAGACTCAGTCCATCAAATTATTCATTGCCAGCCACCCGCTTTTGTCAATTCCAAAGGGTCTGCTCCATCTGGAAGTAACTCTCTGATTGCATCCTCTTCTGATGTGCATCTAGATTTTCCCTTCATAAAATAATTCTCTTCAGCACTAAACACACTATCATCGCACTATATCTGTTCACTGACTTTTGGTACTGGAATTTAAACTAAGGGTATCATGGACAGACATTATTAAAACAAACTCATATACCCCAGATTTTTAAAAAAGAACAACAGCATAAATGCAAGTATTATCCAGCCGAGAAGCAGATCTGGACATTGGAGTTGTAATATGACATTTTCCCATTCTGCCATTATTACCACAAATTCAGCTTCCAGTTAGTAAAAGCTGGGTACTCTGTGAAATTGCTGTCTCCTACCAGCCCAGTTTTTCACAGGTTATTGAGCTCAGCCCGAGCTCAGCCCTAGCTCAGTTAGATGCAATTTGACTCCTTTAAAATTAAGATTGTCTGCACAGTTAGGTGAATTCAAAGGCTCTGTATTTCTGGGGAGGGCTGGCAGAAAAACATAAAGAATTTGTTTTTTCTACACTTCTGGAAAGAAATCAAAAGAAAATTGGTCTACATTATCTATCAGTAATATTTCTTGATATTTATCTTTTATACTGTTTTTTTATCCTTCTCACACCAGCTCTATAGCAGTTGGTGCAAAAGACTCACATATGCTTGAAAAACTGAACTCTTATTCCAATATCCCTATTTTCTTTTCCACCTAAGATAAAGTAACTTTATCTTTTCTTCTTAAAATTAATCCCAGTGATTCTTCCTCTTCACCTGGGCTTCCAGGTTCTTCATACCTTTTCTCCCAGTCTACTCATTCATCTGTTCCATAGCTCTTTCAATGTTATTCAGATAATCAAGTGTATCTGGAGGACCTGCAGCCTATTCTTTCACTATCCACAGTAGTAATAGGAGACTCAGTCCATCAAATTATTCATTGCTTTATTACTTATTCTTTCCTTATTCTTTATCTGTGCTTCATTATGAACTTCTGACTTAAGACATTTGCCTGGGAAAAAGTTGAGGTTTTGACCCTCTGTGTGTTACTAATATTACTATTTAGTAGAAATACATTTTAACAATACCTTGCAATAATATGATGAGCCAAGGCCCCCTTTGCCTTGCTGTCTTCATTTGTTTGTTCTTAACTCGGAAAGCTTCTGGGCTTTCTTTGGGCTCACTAAGGACTAGCTGGAAGGGAGCTCCCTGTTTGTAGTTCCTCTTGATACTCAGCAGCCCTAGGCCTGTGAGGGGTCGAAATTGTGACCTTTTCCACTAGGATGTCCCCTAATGTCATGATCCAGAGCTCTGTCTAACCTCTCAGAAGAGACAGCTTAGGAAAAGCTGCCTCACACCTCACCATCTCCTTCCAGACAGCCATGGAGGTCATCCTGTAGTTACTCAAGTGCTAATATTTTTTCCTGATACCACCTCTGCTTGTTTCAAATTTGCTTCAAGACTGGGATACTGTGCCAGTTCCCCTCCCAGGAGGAGTCCCTGGAGGAACTGATCCACCTCCTCCCACCCATCTCCATCTTTACCTGCCTGCAGCCCACATACCAGACAGGGAAAGCAAGAGAGTTACACAGGGAGAAGTAGCACAGAAGCTGCACAGAAGTTTCAGACTCCAGGAAAGACAAAATTATTGAACACACACATGCACACAAAACCTGCCAATAAAGCAGGGGCTAGCCTGTGCCACTTCCATCACCCTAGACATTCCCCTTTGAAATTACACCCTCGCTCCCTTCAACCATTCATCCTGCAGCACTCTGATTTCTATGACACTAGCACTGTATTGCTTTACATTGAGGACATTGAGGTTGCAGAAAGTGCTTTGTTCCATGAAGAAATTATCTCCACTTGACTGAAAGCTTTCTGCAACTACATATTGCATCCAGTGTTTGCAGTCACTGATCCATTATTTGTAAGAGGGACAAATCCTATCCTTTGCTTTTCGACTTGCTGAAGATTTAACCTCCCTTCACTGAAAGAAAGCATGACAGCGTGAAAGATTTCCAACCATTTCCTGTTTTTATTTGTTATTATTATTATTATTATTACTATTCTTACTGTTGTCATTTGTGTCTGCTCTAGTGGTGACATGCAGAGCTTGTGCAGCCAACACCACTCAGCATGGCTGAGTTATTTTTGCAGTGATGCTGCAAGAGAGGGGGAGAACCTATTCCCTCTATCCTATTTCATTAAAAAGCAGTGTATTTTATGACTTTTTCACTCCAGCTGCAATGATTCAGTGCCAGGTTCTGGAGCTTATTCCCCTCTCTCCTTTGCCTGCAGAAGCAAAGCAGCACCAATCTGCAGAAGTCACAGGTAGGATGTTAATCAAATCCATAACAGAGAGCCAAAATTAGTTCCTGGAGCAGGAAACTGTTTGAAGAGTGTACAAGATTATTATTTTGCCTATGCATTTAGTAAACCCACCTACATCAGAGGATGTGGGAAAAAGAGCGTTATATAGTCAAGTCTAATGTTAATGGCAGTTTTCCATAAAAACGTAAGTTCTCTTGGGGTCAGTTTCTATCCCTTTCCCTGCAAAGGCTAGTTGCTAAAGGAATGAAAAATATTCAGTTCCTATTATAGGTTAAAGCATACATGTGTGTGTACATGTGGTTTAAATATGCTGCATGTATGCATGTACAGAAAGCCATGATCTTTTACAAACATATCTTTTCTAAGACTACTAAATACCCTGGTGTGAGATGAAATATTTTCTTTAAATGATCATAAAAGGTGTTTGTAAAATGTCACCACTTATATAATTTTCCCAGCTTGCCCCACAGTTCACTTCAGACTGCAACTAATTTAAATTACTTTGTAGCTCCCAGCAATAAAAGGAATTTAGTAATTTGCAGTTCATTTGCCCTTGCTATTTTTGGAATCAGTATTTGAGGTTGTCCAATCCTTTGCATTAGGAAATGTGTGGAGTGCGAGTAGCAGTCATGTCATGCCTGGCAGATTTTGCCAAGGAAGCTATTGGGTTTTGCAGCTTTGAAATTCTGGGGATAATTGATGTGTGCTCCATTCTCACAGAATAGCTGCGATCCTCGATCCTCATCACTGCCTAGCTGTGGATGAGTTTAGTGAATATTGTGTTTCCCAAGTGGTGGTTAAGCTAACTTAATTAGGGAAGTGCCTTTATCCCAGCCCAGACAAAGGCTGCCCTTGATGAAGCACTGTTGAGAAACAGCTCTGAGGCAAAGGCCCTATGAACCAGACATGCAGAGGTGTCTCCTCCCTGGCCTTGAGCCTCTAGTGGAGAGGAAATCTTGGGGGAGGAAATAAAAGTAAAATAATGACCTTTCTAACCTTCCCAGATGCTAACCAAACATGACCCAAGCCTAAGCAGATCTCTTCACCTGGGAGTACTCCAAGAGGGAAATACAGGAGTCCCCTTGAGAGCCCCAACACTTCCAGCCTGCAGGATGGCAGGAAGGAAATGGGGAGCCAGGCAAGCTGGCAACAGCACCCCTGCAATGTGCCCATGGTCCCTCATTGAACCAGGGAGATTGAGGCTGCTGAGTGCCCTTCCCATGCTGACACCCCAGGGCAGACCCAGAGGAGTGCAAACAAGCACTCCAGCTCAGCAGATTTCGATGGCCTCTGGGGTAGAAGCTGTGTTGTCCAGGGCACCATCAGCTCTGCTCTGCTCTGCTCCCCAGGGAACCCACACCCCACAGCTGCAGCCCTGAGCATCCACCACCACATACATAATTATTATCATTAGGCCTTGCACAGATAACGAGAGGAGAGTGCTCCCACCTCAGAATCCAGCTTCAGTGCTGATAAAAGGGAGGAGACAAAACAGTGTCATACAAATGAGATCTTACACTAATGGCTGCAAACTAACAACTGATGTACATAAACAGCATTAGAGAGAAAGCATGGCTCTGGATACATCAGCTACTTCTGCCTGTGCTGTAGGGTTCTTTCCATTCTCTCTTTTACTTATTCAGTGTAAAATCATGGGAGGGAAATATGTGTGCAGGGAACTGTTATCATATTGGGGTT
Source organism: Sterrhoptilus dennistouni (assembly GCA_013397095.1). Classification (NCBI taxonomy): domain Eukaryota; kingdom Metazoa; phylum Chordata; class Aves; order Passeriformes; family Zosteropidae; genus Sterrhoptilus; species Sterrhoptilus dennistouni. The sequence goes on along the minus strand of VWZU01019327.1, from coordinate 2,518,456 downwards.
TGTTTTAAAAGTGAAGGTCTCTTACCCAGCCTGGAAAAAACATTGTACTCTCAGAACTCCCCAATGTTATCAGAATAGAAAAGTCTGCGTTCTCACTGTCTCCATCAAACAAATAAACAAGTTTTTTTCTCCATTTGCCTTAAACACATTTCGTTACTCTAGTTAACTCTCAGCAGAGGACTGAACATGCCAGTCCCTCTTGCCTGTGCCAAGCACAGGATCAGTAGGTCAAGGCTGCAGGAGTCAGCAGTGCAGTGAATTTTGGGTGTCTCATCCACACCATTGCTCAGTCTGACAAGCACCCCAGAGCTCTGTCCACTTCCTCATTTTCAAGAGAAACCAGCTCCTCCGTGGGAGTTATGGTCTGGGCTTTCAACTCCATTGCTAATCTGACAGATCTCTATGTCCTACAGCAGTGATAACTGCACATTTGGGTTTCTGAGCATGAGGCTTAGTCATGTGGATTGAATGTACCCCTGTTTTGATAACCACACATGCAGAGAGAAATATGAGGAGTGGGAAGGAGGAAGCAAAAAAATCTGTGGAATGAAGTTAACTACTAGTTTGAAGATGTTTTCCTGGAGAAAGACGTGTAATGCAATGCAATTTTTGTTTTTACCTGAATTTAAAGCAAATAAAGTTGCTATTCTTCCTGAATTTTTGTCACCCTTTTTTCAGTTTTCCTCTCAAGAGCTCTCCCAGGGCTGGGAGTCTCTGTGCTGCCCATCAGGAATTGCTCCTAAGTGTCCAGCATGTCCCTCAAGTTACTGGAAACCACGGGCTTTACCTTCCCATTGTGCAAAGGTAATTTGGGACCAAGGCTTCAAGAAAACAAGAAATGGCATTAAAACAACTGTTGAGGATTGTTTTAATTTAATTTTCTCCAAAACAACCCAGCAGCAACATATGGCTCTCAGTGAGATCCTGCTATTACACAGTTTGGCAGCTGGGCTGACCGAGACGTGAGAAGATTGGGCACTTTGCAAAAGCAATGCATGTCAGCATCTCAGACTGGGGAAGAAAAACCAAGCTCTGGGCCTAGTTTCTTCTCTGTATTGCTCTTGGCTCCCAGGACTTAGCCCTTGGGAGGATCCCAGCTATAGAAAATGCAAATAAGATCTTGCCACAGATAGAAGACAGCTTCAGGGACCAAAGACAGTGAGTGTTATCAGCACTGCCGTTTTCATAAGAAGTAATAAATGTACCAGCTCACTACAAGACTGTGATAAGGATTTTGTGGGATGCTTTCCAGTCATGTGGAGTATAAGACTGTAAGTAATTATTGAATCATCCAGTCCAGCTTCCTCGAAGTCATCAGCTACTGCACCCTGAAAATTTACATCAAACTGAAAATCCTGGTGTGGTCAGAGGGCTCAGACCTGAAGAACAAATCCTGTGTCATGGGCAGAGTGCACCCAGTGCTCCCCTGCTTCAAGTACCCTGGTACTACACACCCCAGGGATGTCCCCAGCTGAACCAGCCTCAGGCTTCAGGGTACAGCTGAGGGCTTAGCTTTAATTTGGTCTGCCCTTCCGGCATTTGTTTAGGTTTTCCCTTGTTCTGAAAAAAATTTGTTCCCAGCTCTTCATGTTCTCCCCACTTGTGTTTACGGGTCTGGACACAGCTGTGGTTACCTAAGCAAAGTCAGTGTTCAGTAAGAAACCTGAGAGGAAAACCCATTTTGGTGATGCGCTCTGAATTTCAGGGGAGTCATATCCCAGCTAAGAGGAAAGGTTTCTTTTACTGTCTGACTCCAGTGCTTTCCCACAAATGGAGCCAGTTAAACAAGTACTGTGTGGGGTCAGTTGCTCGGATTACATGCTCAGGTTACCCTGGTAATGTGCCTTGGCAGATAAGTATCTGATCACCTCTAGCTGGACGGCTTCTGGTTGCATGGCAAACTACCTTGCCAAGTGTGTTTTACATGATACTGACATGTCCTTTGCCAGTACATGTACTTTGTATTGAAGTTCCACTTTGCTGCCTTGAGCACATCCTGTTTGCTGATTCCCTCAGGAGGAAACCACTGTGCATCCATTGGACAAGGTATGCCTGAAAATCAGTGGGTAAGAGATTTGAGAGCAATGATGCACAGAGGAGGAAGTAGGATGAAAAAAGGGCCAGGGGCTCTTGATGCTGAGCCACTCAAGTTGCCTTCCTCCCTCTGATTCACCATGTGCCACGGTCTGGAAAAATCACATTAAAATTATTTTCCCTCTTAGGCAGATGGGCAGAGATGCAAGTGCTTTGGCCTCTTTCAGACAGGTGCTGACTGGTGCCTTCTCTTTACTTATGGTGACTTTTATGACATCTCACCCTGCACAGCCCTGAGCTCTGTTGAGGTCAGGCCAAAAGGCACACATGCCCTCATGCTTCCTGCACTGCATATCAAAAAAATAAGCGCATCACTGCAAATAGGATACCTTGTTCTTTGATGCTGAATTGGTAGCTGTGGCAGGTAAAATATCTATTTAATTAATTCAGTGCCAGGGTGACAAAGGCGCCAAGGAGCACAGGGGAAGATGAGCTTCTGACAGAGAAACCCAGAAGCCACTCACTGTGGGGATGACTTTGAGTGATCCTGGAGGTTAAGGTCTCATGGCAGTCAGTGTATATCTAGAGAGTACCACTGTGGAGCCCAGTGGTGTATTTGGCTGGTAAAATGGGGTAAAATGTGGTTGTTTCTGCACAAGCTTCGAAAGTCAGTAGTGGTCTGTTGTCTTCTGCAGGCACCTGGAGCTATTGGAGATGCAGCAGGACATCTCAACAAGTATCCATGGTCACTGCTTTCCTCTGACCCTCTGGCAGAGCAGCCAGCCCAGAAGAGCCCACTGAGAATCCCCAATGGCACCAAAAGAGCAGTCACTCCACACATCCTGTGTCTCACATTGCCAGGGCCTGGCCTCAAGTGTGCAAGAATTGCCTCAGCCACCACAGTGTGTTTCTAAGGAATGAGACTTCCTAAGGTTATCAGGGTTTTGCTCAGAGACTGCCACTTGACCTCTAAACAGTATTCTTGTGTTGGCATGTTAAAAGCTACAGGGAAAAAATATTCATGAAAGACCTTTCCTGACAAATGGTTTCCTTATTCAGAAGTCTGCCTTGTAACTCAGAGCTTGAGTACTGCAAAGCTGAGGCTTACATTTGCACACCATGATTTCTCCTATATCACTGAATGCTATGAGATTTTTTTGTGTGAATTGTTAATAAAGCCCTACCATTGGAAAAGCAAATCTATTTGCTGTCTGCGTAATTTCTGCACTTACCTCAGCTTGGGCGGTAAGGACCAGTAAGAGCTGCTTGCTTTTCCTGCTCCAATTAACTTTCAGGTTTTAATGAGCTAGTTCTTGAGCTCACTCAGTCTTTGCAAGGTTATAAGGATTGAAAGAATTACAAGACATTTGTGGTCTCAATTGTTGGTGCTGTTATTTTAAAGTTTGCTTTAATATTACCTCAGATAAACACTTGGGTTCTTTTTCAGGCCCAGAGGGGCTGGGGGAACTGTGCTGCTTTCAGATCTGGCAGCTGCCATTGAGGCTTCCAGTGTCATCCCCTTCCACTTTCTTGTGGTTTCCCCCTGCACAGTGCTGAAACACAGCGTTTTGTTACCTATTAAAGTGTCACTCTCAGCAATATTGTGAAGCTATTAAATTCTGCTGGATCATCCTTTGTGAACAAGAGGATGTTGACAGAACGGAAGCCCCATCCTTCAGCTATTATCTGGTATTCAGTGTCCTCCAATTAGTATGCACAATAAATCTAGTCCAAGACCCCCCACTGTTTTACGTAATTTCTGTATTAACCTCACTGCTTCTCAACATGTTCCTATTATTAAGCCATTTAAAGACTTCCCTTCATTCACTTACCAGAGCTATGTCTCATTTTCCTTTTTTCATCCATTTGCATATATTTCCAAAGGTTCGCTTGACATGACGTCTGTTGTTGTTGGTTAATTTTTTAATTAAAGATTACTTCCAGTATACTTTCTTTACTCCATCCTCCTTATATGTGTTATCCTCCTCATCTCTGTCAGATTGCAATAGCTGGATTAAGAACTGATTGATTGTCATTTCATGTGTTCAAAAAGCCAACCCTTTAAGGCTGCCTTGGTAATCCTCAGGCTAAAATTGAGTTTTGTGACAATTCTGCTCAATGAAAAATGTAAAATTTTTCTCGTGTTGCATTGTATAATCTCCTCTGCTGTTCTTACTCCATAGGGTCTGGCAGGAAATAGAGTCAGGAGTGTGCTCCTTTTACTACACAGCCTTGAAGGCCCATGGTCCTTAGCTCACTGGGAAAGTTGGGGATACAGATCCAAAGATGAGGCATAGGTTTTCACGTCAAGGAAAATTTAAAATTACTTGTTTAACTTTAACTGAACTGCAACTGTGATTGTTTAGAAAAACACTGATAGAGGTGCCACAGGTTAACCACTGGGTTTTTGTAGAGGTTAGTCTTTATTTTTGGTGGTATTTTGCATCCCTGTATTAAGTGAAAACTGATAGTCAGAATTGTAGAGTCTGGAGAAGAGACAGTTTTGGGAGGACCCAACATCTGCCCAGTGATCACAGGAAGGCCATCAGAGTGGAGCCAGGGTCTCTGTTGTGGGACATGGTAGGAGAGAGAGGCTGAAACAAGAGAGTCAGGCTGGTATGAGGGGGAGTCAGGCAGTGGAGTGTCACCCTGATCTTTTTCAGCCTTCTGATGTTTGCATTTTTATAGTAAATTTCTCACGAATTATCATGTAAACAAAGTAATATTTACATTCCTCGGAGCAAAAGAGACAATTGATAAACCTTCGAGTTTGACCAGTGGGGTCAGAGAGGTAGCAACCTCATCTTCCAATTCCTGGTCATTCCCCCAAATCTGTATAAATCAAAATTGAGAAATAAACATCTCTCTTTTTGCCCTGATGACTGACTGCGTACGTATCCTTCATTTCGTGTCCTCTAACAACAATGGAGCAGGTTGCCCCACAAGCTTGTGCTGGCTCCATCCATGAAAGGTTTTGAAAACCAAGTTCTGAGCAGTCTGGTGTGATCCTAGAGCTAGTCTGACTTTGGAGTAGGCACTTCTGGAAGTCTGTGCCAGATTGAGTTGCTATCCCATGGCCTCATGAGAAATTAAACACTTGGTTTTGGTGGGATCCAGACACCAGGGAGGCCACTTGCTGCAGTTTCAAGACAGTAAGGACAGTGAGCAGCCAGGTGCCACTCATCTCTCAGCATCAGTTCAGTCTCTGGCTCCACGTACCCAAACTGGGGATGAGGAGGCAGCAGTGTTACCATATATCAAAAGATGCCTGGAGCCACATGAGCACACCTGCTTGCGGTGGCTGAACCCCAATGGCTTCTATATGACAGGCCATGGAAAGGATCTTCCCCAAGGAGGGCTGTGGAGGAAAACCAGGAGATAATGATCTCCTATCTCTCTTTGCTGCAAGGAGTGGAAAGTTGTTTCACTCCATAGTGGTGGCTCATGTATGAGAGGGAATGTTCTTTTGCCCCTTCCTTTCTCAGCCACTTTTCTATAAGGCTGTGTACCTTTTCAATGTATTAGACATCTTAAAAGCTGTGAAAAACCACAAAGAGGGAAAAATAATTGGAAAATAAACTCTGTGTCAAATTCCCCCCATGTTCTGAGCACATTAATGTGAAAATGTTCAAAAATACTAAAGTAAGGGAAACCCTGAGGAAAGGTTTATAGGAAGGGTATATAAAAGATAAATTATATATCTTCTTCCATTTTATTGTTTCTGGCAGAGGAATGAGAAACCAGGAATATTTATACAATTCTCCACCTCTCTCTTTTCAGAGCAGGCTGGATATGATGCCATTGCTGTAATATCCAGTGTGTGAAACCCCTGAATTTTGCTGTCCAGAGTTCAAGAAATACCTTTTATTCTCTTCATAAATAGAAAAAGCTGATTTTGTTACTGAATAAACTATTCCTAGGGTAGGGACTAAAATGCTACTACTTTTGCATCCTAATCAAAACTCTCACATCAGAGGTGATTTTGAAATCCCATATCAGAAGGTGGAGAGCAGTGGACATGGCTTTCTTTGTGCTCTTAGTTTTCAAGCAAGGTACTGGTTTATTTTGGATTTGAGACATCTGGGGAAAGGGTTTCACAAATTTTGAATAGGAAACTACCATCTTCCCTCCATCCGGGAATGCTCTGAAGACCTCGAAGCTATCCCAGAACACAGGGCTGGGATGTGATCCTGCCACTTTTCCCCATCATCATCCTGACTGGAGCACCTGGATGTGGGCTCTGGTTACCATGGGTTTGTTTGCTTGGAAACAGCTGCAGAAATGCCAAAATGTGTCATTTCTCATCCAGCCCTTCCTTGCACACAGTTCCACACTCACAGCCTGGAGGGCACAAAGGAAACTGCCATGATGGCATTATCTCTGTTAGACTGAGCAATCCTCCCAGCCACAAAACAGAAAAACAATTCAGCCATGCTTTTCTGGTCACTTTCCTGGCTTGACAAATGGAAAAGCAATGCAGAAGGTCCTACATTCATGGTTGTATTGCCAACTGGATCATCAGTGACCTCAGGCTGTGGGATCCAAGGAGGTGCTGCTCAGTGTTAACCAGCTGCAGGTGAAAATCATCTGCTTCTCCAGGGAGCTCCTGGCTCCTTCCTCATCCACCCACCTGCAGCACCAACCTGAAGCTCTCTGCAGCTATTAAAGGGAATTCAAAAGTGGGCAATATTTGACATGACAGAGACAGAAAAGGATAATTGTAAGGGATTTAAATAATTCTCCATTTGAAAGTCTTTCTACTTCCAAGTGGCTTTGGCCACTGCTTGTTGACAGGTTAGCTGATGCTGCAGCTGCATCCCTGCAGAGCATATCATGCTCCTCTGGGAAAGGCTGGTTGGCTTTTCACATCCAGGCCTTCCAGGCATTTCTGTGCTTCATGCAGATGAGGGGAAGAGCAACCGTCATCCCTTCCCCAGCAGCTCATGTTCCTTTTTTATTCTAGATTATTAAAATAAAAGAGCATTTCTATCAGCTGTGGTAATCTGCTTGAGAAACAGATGTTTCTTGAAAAAGATGGAAGCAGCTTAAACATCTATGATGGATTGATTCTTAATTCCCTGATTGAAAGCTGCAATTATCTTCATGTAACTTTGAAGAGGACATGGTGTTTGCCTCCCTGGGCAGGGAGCATTCTGCAATAAGCCCCTGAGAAGGCTGAGTTTTTAAAAGAATTTATATCCCCTGGGGGAAAATGCCTCTAGTTTATCTACTATTAAAAAAAATAAAGAAAAAAAAAAAAAAAGTAATTTCACAGAATTAATTGACTATGGAAATTTTTTAAAGTATAGAGGATATTAGGTTTCGTGAGTAATGGGAGCTTACTGCCAATTGTACAAGTCAACTTTCATGACCTGCTTTTCTTCATTTTTCTGCTGGCTTTTAAGAACATCTGACCAATGTTGGGATCTAACTGCAAATGAAAGTAATATGTTGCAATCTCGTTACAATAAGAATATATGTCAAGCTAACAATTCTACCGAAAAAAAAAAAAAAAAAAGAGTCCTGTATGTGTATGGTAGTTATAACTAACTCGGAGAAACATCTTTTGGACTTCTATGTTGTAAATCTATTTTCTTTTACAAAAGTTGTGTGTGTTGCCTCCATCAAACACTACCAAGATTGTTCTCAGCATCTCCTTCTGGCAGCATGTATTCCTGTCTGTGAGAGCTGAATCCCTTTTAATCCATCTCCATCACACACATGAAGAGGAATGGTCGCTACTTATGAAGTCGAACTTAAATAAAAAGAAAGAGAATTTGTTGCTTTGTAACCACTTTAAATGCACACGTGCATAATGTAGGAAAAAGGCCCCTGTAAAAGAGGATTTATAACAGCCACATAAAACTGATAGCACCTCCTTTTCCTGTCTGGATTTATCCTAGTACTGTTTGCATTATCAAAAGTGATGGAGTTGCTCAAATTTGGGGGTCTGATTTTCTGTCTCAGGACCAGAACAAGTGTTATTCATCCCTTTAAAATAATTAGGAAAGCCTTCTTTTCCCAGGAATCTTGGTGGCTGGCTGTCCAGCAGAGCAAGTCACTGTTATTCCACTGTGTCTGAACACATCTGAGTGCACTGTGTCATTAATAGCACCCAGAGATGGCTGGCAATTTTTCAATCCGAAATGGGAAAAAATACACCTTTACTGGTATATTTTATAATTTTCTTAGTTTTACTAGTGGGACCGATGCTTTTTGACTGGCTACCTGCTCCAGATCTGGGCTCATTGGATGGTCCAGGGAGATGGGACCCATCTCTCTCCCCAGTACATTCCCCTCCCTTCATCCCCCTGGGAGTGCCCTGCCACACTGCCTGCAGCACCCAGCCCGTGTGTGCTCAGCTGCTGCTGCAAGAAAATGTTGGATTGCAGCAGTGTGGGAGCTCCTGGGCTCAGGGGCAGTCAAGCAGGGAGAGAACACAGGCAGAGAAAACACAGGCAGGAAGCCAAGTGGCCCCGTGGGCTGACAGGAGCTGCTCATGGTTGCCCTGCCAAGTCTGAGTGACAGCAGTGCCCTTGACTTGCCTACTGGGGCAAGGGCACTGCACCCCCAGCACTCTGTCAGCAACCTTCAGTGTCTGCCTCCAGAAGAAGTGGGGGAAAGCAATTTTATTTCACACTGGTTTACATTAGGTTGGGCTTTTTTTCTACTTGAGTGGCCATCCTGTACATGCAGTTTCCAGCTGGATGTGGCAATAGGTTGCAGAATGTTCTCTAGATGGAGGGCTACAGCTTAGCATTTCCTCAGAAAACAGCCCACTGCAAACATGTCAGACAGCCTCCTCTGCCCTCTGTCCTGGTGTCACAAAGACTAAACAGAGTTTCAACATGTACAGAATTATCTCTTGAGCCTTGGTCCAGTGTGCCTAAAACATCACTGTGGCTGTGTGGGACCAGCAGCAGTGGTGCTGTTCCCCTGATCTCCCCAAGCAGAGCTGCTGCTGCCGTGTAGTGGAGACACTGGGGCTTGGCCATCCACCACTGAGTGCCCTTTGCCAGCTGGCCATACATCTGGGAGGCAGTGCTGTCAGCCATCGTCTCAACCCACCCACAAACATCATCATAAGAACAGCTGCCCAACATGATGGTTTCTGCAAGTTCTTGCTCTGCACTGAGCAAGCTGTCTCTTCTAAACTCATCTGGGCAAGAGAGAGACTTTCCTTAGTCCTTTTATGTCTGAGACTGCAGTACAAAATCCCATAGAGGGCTAAGAAATCCTTTTTTCCTTCATGCATATCGTGTGTTTCTTTGGCTTGAAGTTTCCCCATTTAAATGCAGCCTGGTGAGTGCAGTAAAAGAAAAAGAAAAAAATAAAGTCCAGGCAAGACACTCCCCTGCACACGTAGTCCTTCCCCAAAGAGCAGGTGAGAGAGAGCAAACCACATGTGACAGATGTTAGTCACGTCACTGAATGCACTGCTGGTGGGAGCCAAGCCACAAAGGCAGTCAGGGAACCCCTGCAACATTGCTGCCTTAGTTGTCTCAGCTTCCAGCAAAGCTGCTGCTCCATATTCTGGTACATACACAACTTGCAATTGTTTTTTCTTCTGCTGTTCATGTCAAGGGAAATCAATTTTAGAGATTATTAAGATGATATTTATTTGCAGGAAGTGCATTTTTTAAACAGCAATTAATAATTTTACTGAGCAATCTATAGTCATTTATATTTTGGTTGTTTATCTTGTGTGCCATACAGAGCTAGCAATTTCCTAACTTGCATGGTATTCTGTGCAAGGGTGTATTTTGGTTTCTGCTGCTGTGTCAGGCTAATGCCACTGTTGCTATGGTAATGGCGATGTTTGAGTCTGCTTTGTCACCTTTGTCCTGCTATTTTTTTCTTTAAAAACAAATTCGTGTTGTGGAGGCCTGGAAAGCAGGCAGAGGGTTTGCTATGGGAGCTCAGTCACTTCTCTTTTTAGTAAACTTATAATAGATTATCAAGCAATGTAGCAATATCAGAGATGAATAAAGCCTAAAACCAGCAGAATTCATCAGATCTGCTGAAGCCAACCTCCCATATACATGTCACTGAATTATCCCTCTATGGCAGACCAAACATCGTGGCTGGGAGTACTGCAAGGCATCTCACCTTAATTAGAAGATGCCCACAACTATCAGTCCATCCTCATGCTGTGCAGTTTCATCCAAACTTCCAGAAATTCTCCATGATTTAGAAAAAGTCTACTAAATCTTTATCAGCTCCACCATGACCTCCATAATTTTCTCAAGGCTGACTCATTTCCTGCCATTCTCCCTTGTTCCCAGGTATCACTCTCAGGACCATGCTTTTACTGCCAATTAGCTCACAGTAAAATGCATTTTGCTTGTCTGGGTACAGCAGGCTGTGTGATTCAGCCAGCCTTTCTGCTTTATTTACCCTCCTGCTTTTCTCTGGGTGCTTTATCAGCAGTGATTTCACATTTATTTCCACATCACTAATGAAGATGCTGGGGAGCAGCTGTGTGTGGCACCCTGAAAAGCCCCAGCAGCAACTTCTGCACCTCAGGATATGTCTGTTTTCTTCACTCAACATGTCACTCTGCACTGGCATTTTCCCAGTGTGGCAAAGTGTACCAAACATGAAGCAAGACACAGGCTCCTCAACCAGCTCTGGTAGGATTGCTGAGGTTAAGCAGTTTTAAAATGTGGATCTCTAGTGGAGTTACTTCACACTGTCCTTGACTGCTGGTGGATGGTCAACACCTACTCCAGCATTCCCAGCTTAGGCTTGTACTTACCATAGGTGTGAAGCAAATTGGGCATGAGCCCTTGTTTATTCCTAGAAAAAAACAAGGCGAAATGGGGAAGGTCAGCTGGACTGCTTAGGTGCCCCAAGCCTCTGGCACCCACACCCCCTTTCCACGGGACTGGCAAGGAAAGCAAACCAGAGCTTGGCCTTTGAATGAAGGAATACAGTGAACTCACCCCATAAAAAATTATAAATTCATCCCTTTGTGAGGAAAGGATGGACCCCAGTTCCCTTTGTGGGCAGGAGAAGGGGGAGTTCAGCAGGGGGCTTGGGGCTGGGTGGCTGTCAGGAGCATAGACAGATTTACAGGAGCAGCCAGCTCTGCCCATACTCTCCTTGAGTCAGGCTTAGAAGTCATGAAGGTCTATTTCACTTTAAGCTTTATTTTGTGCTAGGAATTGCCAGTGTTTTCTTCTGAACCACGCAGGCTTCCCAGCCATGAGACCTTCCCGTTGGCATAATTTCTTGCTCCAGCTCTCTGTGTCATGCTATGGTAGCAGGTAGCATTGAGGGCACAGCATTAACACAATTTGCCTGTGGGGCTGCAGCCCACAGATGGGTATGTGCCTGCTAATAAACCTCCTTTGCCCCTGAGATTCCTTGTCTCTGCCAATATAATGGGGAGGATGACTTTCTGGCAGAGGGTCAGGGTCCAGGGTAACCCACCCGTACCATGTACCAGTGGTAGCAAGCCTATTATAAAAGAGCATTTATCATTCCTGAGCCGTTCATTTGAGGCAAATTGAACAACATGGCAATTACCCCCAAGGTGCCCAGGGACCATTTGTGGTCTCTTGTGTGCAAATGATACGATGAAACTGTTTTGGAAAGCAAAAGAAAAAAGAGAGCCTTTATGTCCCTCGCTATCTCGAGGCCTTCTCGCTATCTGCAGGTGGTGTGGCTGCAGGGGACTTTGATGTTTGCTACACGTGCAACAGAGGCATTGGCGGTGCCTGCCTTTATAGCACCAATACAATGTTAACTGCAGCAATTTCAGATAGCCTGTAAAGAAATCTTGAGCAACTGGCTGAGTCCAGACATACAGTTACCGTTGCTGGTGTGACATTTTGTCCTAATGGGATCAAGGCCATGGTCTGCAATCCTCCCTGCCTCTTCCTAAAACACAGTCGGCAGTTTTTAAGCAGTGTTTGTTCCTCAAGAACTCATAAAATCACCTTTTAAGATGGGGAAAGGCACAAATCATTATGAAGTTCTGTTTTCCAGTAGTTTCTGTTTTTTCTAAAGCTTTCCTGAGAACTGAAGGAAAACAAGGGTTTCAGCAGAAGTGGGCCCTCCTTTTTCAAGAATGTAAAAACCAGACAATGGTAAAAAATAATTTAAAAAAAATCACTCTAAACAATTACTTGTATCACTGCATAAGTGCCAAATATATCAACTGTGTTTTGTCTTCTCTGTAATTTCTGAATAAATGCCAGGATCATGAATGTCAGAGCTATCAACACCACAACAGCTTTATTAGACTTAGGCCTGCCTGCATCTTAAAATTAAGATCACCTTTAGAGGAAAAGAGGGGGAAAATCACTTAAAATCCACCAGATTTCGAGAGAGGCTTTTTCCCTAACTCATTTATAGCTGTATCTTGGGCCAGGAGAACTGGTGGAGAACACAGTTTCTCCAGATGGTTTGCTGAGTGTACTGAGCATCATCAAGCAGAGCTTTCCAGCCTGGTGAGCTGCATAGGACAAGAGAAGGTCGCAGGAATGGCCATGCTGGGGGACATTTCCACCACTCCTGCTGCAACTGGTCACCCACTTCTGGCATCAGACCACCCACTCCTCTGAAAGTCCTCCCAGGCTGCCTCTCCCTGTCAGGGTGGTTGTGGGTGACCCAGCCACGCTGAGGGCAAACCACACATCCACCAGCTAGAATTCCTTTTCTTCAATCCTTTCTGCTTTTTTTTTCCCATCCAGGAAGGAGTAAGTCATGTTTATTATTTGTTTCAGTTATTCCTCCCTTACAAATCAAACAAAAAAGGTCAACAGTGTTATTTCACCCTATTTGCTTCCTTGATGTTGAAGTCATTGTTGTTGTGGTTCTGGCTCTCAGTGATTGACAGCATAGAGAACAGCTACCTGACAGGTAGGCAAGATCTGTCTCCTGAAGGTTAGATGTGGTGTTGTCTGCTTCTCTCTGCTTTTTGTTTGTGGTATTTACTTACTTTTCTTTCATATTTTTCTTCTCAGAAGAGTAAGGCACTGGTTTGTTCCTTTCTCCTCTTCTCCTCCTTCAAAGATGGACTGAAACTTGACCTTCTGATTGTTCATCTCAGATGCTCTCAGGAAAGCTCTGAGTGGTAAATGAGGTTCCAAATGCAGGAAGAGATTACTGTATTTTTCTTTTCCTTTTTAAAACCTTGAATAGATGAAAATAGATGGTAATCAACAAACCTGTGGCTAGAGGAAAAATCCCTTTAACTCACATTTTACTTCAATTACATTCAGGACAAAGAAACACATTGCACCATGTGCATGAATAGATGCTTTATTATTCAAAACAAGCTTCAAAGAGCATTACGTCCCCTATAGAAAATATGCAATCAGTGTTTAATTCAATGGTAGGATGCAAATTTAAATTCCCATAAGGGGAAGGCTGTTAATGCCATTTAAATTGGTTGTAAATTACAGATAATACGCTTGAGACCCGAATACAGATTAGGAGAGTGTTGCTTTATGAATCCAGCCCTGCTTTGAACTTACTAAGTATTTATTTATGGACAATGAGACAGTGCAGGCTTGTTTACACCTATATAGTCATCTGACACAATACATATGCAGAAAAAAAAAGTATTTTGTTTTTAAAATACAGAAGCTGTTAGCTCCAGTTTGATGGAGATTGGTTGTGTGGAGAAGCTTTTTGGTTGCAACCATGTCTGTTCTCCTCTCTTTTTGCTCCAGAGTTGTTTTTCTGTACCTTACCAATCGCACAGAAATTAGTCCAGAGCAATTGCCATTTCCCTATTTTATTAACAGTGGAGGAAAACCCTGAGTGCCTAGTGTAAGCCATTGGTGTGTGCTTGGGACAGCAGCCCTTTGCAGGGCTCAGAGGCTGCTGCTGTCTTTGCCAGGATTGGTACCTTGGTTGTTTCACTATAGTGGGTCTGGTGTGTCCCTCCCCATGGCCATGGCTGCCAAGGAAGGAGCCTCTCAGAATGAGTTTCTAGAGGATTTTTTTTGTTTCCAGAGAAAGCAATGTTCTGTGGCTTCATCCTTTGTGCACCAAAATAATCATTAAAAACAACTGATGTACTTTAAGACCAAAGTGTTTAAAATGAGCTGTGTGTCTCACGTAACACAACGTCTGTTTGCTGTTATTTTCTGCAGTGTGTTTCTTGCCCATTCTTTGTATAAGACAATAACTTGTAGAACTGAGATTTTTTATTTTGTAAAAGGCAGCTAACCAGTCATTTGAGAAGCAGCTCTGCAAACCACTGATGGCATGAGCGAGCCCTTCTGGTATGGATCCCATTAAGGCCACTCTAGCAATGTTTTTCTGGGCTGTGTCATGAGAAATTTTGGAGCACATTTCTTCATGTTGTATGTCCCTAGGTATATCAGTATTTCATCAACATGTTACAAACAGAGTAAAAATACTTTGTGTTGCAAAAGCACCACATTTTGTGGTTAATTTATTTCAAAGCAATAGAGTTTACATCCCCAGAGTCATGGAAAAGTGGCCATTGCTCTCAAACATTGTTTTACAGAGTGGTTTTTACTTTGAAAATGTACGTGTGGGTGGGAGGGTGGAGGGGCAGAACACACCTCTTTTATTTGTTTCTGAACCTTCTGGCTACATCATAGGAAATGCCTATCTCAGTTACTTGAAGTTTACACAAGCTTTTGCAGATTCATCCTAAGCTGACTCCATAGAGGAAACCATTTACCCACCTTGCTTTCTTCCTACTGTTTTCAGGCCCATCCCATTCTCTAATACAGATGAAGCACCAGAGCATCTTGTTCTTTTCTCTCATCTTAAGACACTCTCTGCCAACAGAAATATCTTCTGAAAGAGAATGTAAAGGCTTTTTATCTGAAACCTCTGACCAGGTATACAGAGTTTATCTGTTCGCTGACCAGCTCATACTGCTGCAGCCTGTACTGGGAGAGCACACAGGTCTTTCCTGGAACTTTCCAAGTCCTCCTGTTCCCTGCTGAGGTCTGGACACCAGTTAGTGGTTGCAGCATACTGGTAATGCTGTTGCAGAAAGATAATTTCATTGTATGCAGGGCTGATACCATTTCTCCATTTCTACTTGTTTGGGTGCCCTTGAAACCTTTTTGTTGCTCTGGCTAAATCTTTATACTGGAAGAAACATATTCTGTAATTTTTCTCAGATGACTTCCAGTTCTGCTAAGGCCACAGATTTCCAGAATACAACCTCCCATCTTACACTCCTGACCTGTTCCATTTATTTCTAAATTCATAACTGTACCTATGTCTGCAAGAAAGTGCATGTGGTTTACATCAGCCTTCATCAACAGAAAAGCAGGTCTTTTGGTCAGGTTATAAAACCTATATTAAATAGCATTAGATCAACAATAGGTACCCATTGGACTCCACTAAAACCACACTATATGGGATTACCCTTCCCTACTTCCAAGTTTTTTCAATTTCTCTGTTCACATTACTCATTCTTTGAATAAGAGCTACACTGGTTTTGCTTAGTGCTCCTTTCCCCCTAAACATAAAAATGTAGGTACTTTATGGCAATACCATCTTTTGTGACCTACAGGCTTGTGATTCTACTAAAAACATGCTATCAAGTATATTTGACAAAACCTGTTTTCCATAAATGTGATGTTGATTGGCATTACTAATGCTCTCATGTCTTCATTTCTTTTTATGGATTGCATCCTCAATCAGCCTTTCCCTGAACTGTGCCTGGGATCAATGCCAAGATAACCAGTTCAGTGCCTCCTGCATCATTCCCTTGGCTTTCTAAAATATTGGCCCAAAACTTTCTTTTAAGCCCCTCTTGGTCATCTTCTTATTTGCTTTGTATTTCCTTCTCCCACTCTTATTTTTCAGGATTTTCCCAGGGCTTAAAGACTTAATTCAGAGGACTTGTCTGCTTTTTTTTTTTAATGTTACTCTTGGGTGCAAGCTACTTAGGACTACAGATTTTAAATAGTTAGAGATTATGAATAACCACAGTCTAGGATTTCAGACCTGTGCATGCTATGGAGAGACAAGGGGAGAACTCTCTGATGAAGTTCAGACATTGATATATGTTTCATGCTGGACTCTTCCAACACATCCAGTGAGCCAGTTCAGCCTTTGCTTCATACTTTTCCTGGTTGTTTGCACCAGTTCAATGTGAGCACACACACATTGCTGAACCAGCCTGACATTTACTCCTGCACTTTCAGTGCTGTCTTCTGGAACCTGACCACACTCCGATTGAAGTAAATTTGTTTTTAAATGGAATTACTAACATTAAAAGCAGGGGAATTTTAGGATGCAAGCTCTGAAGCACCCTGGAACCACTAAGAGCCAATTTTCCAAGGCTCCTCCGAAGTGTGAATAACTTAAACTGTTTCATTAGTAAGAAATGCTTATGTGTATTCTTACTTCCATGTCCACATCATGGCCAAAAGTGAATATCACAGCAAGGAGGAAGAGAGCAGAGTCTTGTTCAACATATGTGTACTAAGGTTTGACCTTATTATTGCCTCAAGGTGCCAGAATCACCTTCCCCAAAATCTGGAAATTTTTATACTATAGTTACTTAACTGTCTCATTTAATTAAAGCATCACAAAAGCAAGGCTGATAGGCAGACTACGGTGTCACAGTGGGATTGCTCCCAGACGTGAAAGAAATTAGTCCCCTGCTGTCCCTCACCCTGCACACCTACCCCTCTCACCTCCTTTAATCATGCTCTTCCTAGCATAATTAAAGGAATTTCCTCCTGAGCCTTGTCAGCTGCAGATATCAATTTGCAGCCTCCATTTGACCGACCATTTAACACGTTTTCAGAATGGAATTGGGGATATGTCTCCAGCCTCCTGTAAGTGCTGCTGCCGCATCCTTCTCCGGTCATACAGGTGTGCCCATCCTGTCCCCATCTCTTCTCTTACTTACACAAGTCCATTGCTGTGGAGCAGAGTGGAGCATCCCACAGAAAGGCCAGGTGCTGGTGCACATCCCACAGATGGAACAGATCAGAGTAGTAGGGGTCAGGGACGGCTTAAAGAAGAGCTTAAAGTCTCCCTGGATACAGCACCTGGTAGCCCATTTCACTGAGCACAGGGATTTCTAGTGTTTATGACTTCATACAGAAAACCAAGTTTGCTCTTCAAGTTCCTGTGTAAAATATGTGATAACATATCAAGCAACCAATGTCAAGAGACTTTGGGCTATATTCATAAATGCTTCACTGAATCCCTAAAGACACAATAAATTATTGCTTCAGAAGTATCTTCACTCACCTGTTCCAGGCAAATGGGAAAAGGACAATCAATTTTTCTTTTTGAAATGCCAGAAATCCTAAACTTATGAAATTTCCTGACAGTCCCTACATTTGCTCTAGGATTTTATGAGGTTGTATCATTTGACCTTCCCTTTTCAGAGTTCAAGCAAGCTGAAAAAAAAGGAACTGTAATAAAGATAGCCACAGACAGATTTAAGCACACTCTGTAATCCAGAAAATGGAACTTATTCTAAAGGCAGCTCCTTCTGAATTTTCAGTGAAAAAATTGATAGCATTACCCATTGAAATTGAATTTAAATGAAGTTCAGAGGGACAAAGTTTTGTTCTGTAAGACTCTCTGATTCTGAGGCAGCATGTTAACAAATCTTTAAAGATGAGATATTAAAAAAATTTTGTTTGTTTGTTTGCTTTCTACTAAGAGCAGAGATTTAAGAAAGAAGGAGGGAAGGTGGTGGTGGTACTGCCCCAGTGACCACCTGCAAGCCAGGCATCACTCCTCAATGCTACAGCCATGTGCAGCTCAGAGCAGACTGTGCACCCATTTGTCATATCAAAGCATGGAAATTTGTCTTCAATGTATTTTAGATTTTCAAACTCCTTCCTTCTCTCCTTGGTCTGCATTTTTCTCCTGGAATGCATTTCCTCGTCAGTCACTTTCACACATCCTGCCATGGGTAGGAAAATCCTTCAGGTTTTGCACAACCCATTGTTCCCATCTTTTTAAATTTCTCTTGAAAACTTTCCTTAGCCACCACACCTACAAATCTCTCCCATCTGGAGCTGGTTAGGCAAATACAAGCTGTGACTTGTGACTTATGTCTTTCTGCAAATCCCCTTCCTTTTATTTCTCCCCCATTTTCCCAATCTATAAAGCAGATTTTGCCCACCCCTTTCACCCTGCAAATGTGCAGATCTCATGGTAAGGGGACCCTCCTTTTCACACCCCACCTACAAGGCACTGAGCTCACTGGGAATTTGCACAGTGTATTCCTCTGCCACTCCCATTGTGGAGCCAGAGCAAGTGACCTGGCAGCATATTGTGCCCCTCCACTTTCTGCAGGCAAGCGCTCAGCAATCAGGCATTTAAATATACATCTCTTTGCAAAGTTCTGTTGCTGTTTTCCTTGCTCACAAATGCCACTTTGTATTTTGGTTGTTATTTGCAAAACACTAGGTGTTTCATGGAAAAGCTAAGATTTGGGCAGTGAAGCAAGTCCAAGCAGGCTGCCACCATGCCACCCCTTTCAGATGTCATTTTTAGGAAGGCACAACTCCAGCTGCCTACCCCTACTACAGTGAAAATGTATGGATCAAAATACTTAAAGGTGTCTTGACATCAATACTGTGTGCCAGTAAATAAATCCTAGTTTATAAAACTGTCTATACGAGGAAGAGGGAAGCCATTTTCCCCACTGTACTTCATCCCTGTCCCTAAATATGCAGCACACACCACATATATGGAGGTGAGACCTCAGTGATAAATTGCAGAGCAATGTGCTAAATGAATTTGTATTGCACCCCCAACAGCTTCCTCTGCCCTCTGACTTTTATCCCATCTCTCAGGATTTACTTTAATGTTCCTTTGAACAGCCACCACTCAAAAACAGAAAACTAAACCAGAAAGGTCACCATCACCTAAAAAATCCAACCCACTCACCTGTTAAGGTTTTGGGTTTTTTTTCTTCACGCACACAAGAATTTCCACAGAATACTACATGGCCATGCGGCAAGATGAGAAAGATGTAGTGCTGGACCAGTTACCAGTCTCTTTAAACATAACATCACATGACCCTAAGGCTTTTATCCTGCAGCCACACAGAGAAATCCAAACAGGGAGCAAAGAACTGCATTTTGGACGTGGCAGTCTCTCACCACAACATGGCACAAGATGGGAAAGCAGAGAATCCGACTGCGCAATGTTCAAATTTAATCTTTCAGGGAGAGAAATGAAAGGGCCATGGCACTGGGAAAGAAAGCTTTCCTGTTTCCTAGTGACACTCCATTTAGATCTGGAATAGCTCCCAGAAAGGACTTTAAGTATGAGAGATCTTTGTTTTTGAAAACACCATTTTGGCTCATTTCAGAGGGGTTTTATGGTTTTCTGTGGGCATGGATAACTGGATTCATGACAAGTCCTTTTGTATCCTTTATCAGCTAAAGGATACAGAAGCTGTCACAGTACTTTTAAGTTTCCGAGCCCACATTGCTCATTTTCCCCTAATATTTTTGATTGATGTAGCATCACCATTATCTGGTGTATACATATTTTCTTTACATTAATGAAGCACAACCCATGTAATTTACTTGTGTGAAGTATAATTGCTTCAAATTTTTTTTTTTTTTTGTTCTCTTACAAAGAACCCTTTTACTTCCTTGTTGTGGTTTAACCCCAGCCAGCAGCCAAGCTCCACACAGCCACTCACTCACAGCCCCAGCAGCTGGATCAGGGAGAGAATGGAAGGGTAAAAGCTCAAAAACTCGTGGGTTGAGATAGAGACAATTCCATAGGGAAAGCAAAAGCCAGGCACACAAGCAAAGAAAAACAAGGAATTAATTCACTGCTTCCCACGGGCAGGCAGGTTCAGCCATCTCCAGGACAGCAGGGCCCCACTACATGTAACGGTGACTTGAGATGACAAACTCAATCACTCCAAATGACCCCCCTTCATCCTTCCTCCCCCATTTAATGTACTGCATGATATCATATGCTCTGGAGTATCCCTTTGGTCAGTTTGGGTCGTCTGTCCTGGCTGTGTCTCCTCCCAACCTCCCACGCAGCCCCAGCTTCCTCACAAGCATAGCAGTAGGAAAAGGAGAAAAGGCCTTGGCTCTGTGTAAGCCCTCTCAGCAGTAACAAAAATATTATATTATCAACCCTGTGTTCAGCACAAATCCAAAATACAGCCCCTATCAGCTACTTTGAAGGAAATTAACTCTACCCCAGCCTAAACCAGTGCATTCCTGCATTAGACCTCATGGCTGTCAAGTCTCTGAGAGCAGGATGTGTCATTTAGCAAAGACCATGAAAAAGCAGGTAGAAGTGGATTTGTAGCAATATAGATAAATATCACATCATTTGAGTGTGTACCATTATTAATCCTAAGAACCAGCAATGATTTATAATGCAAATCATGTCTTGCATGAACCTATTGGAGCTGACATCATCCCTTACAAGTGATGATGCACATAAGCTGTTGTCAATTATTTCTATCTATGTTGGACCTAACTACACTCCAAAAGAGTGTTTGACTCTCACAATCAAGGCATGGAGCATAATTCAACAGAGAGGCTGATGAGCCTTTGGCACTCTTTTCCACAGAATTCTCCTAGAGAAACTGGCTGCTCACAGCCTGGATAGGTATACTGGATAGGATCTGGACAAGTTGGACCAGTGGGTTGAGGCCAGCTGTATGAGGTTCCACAAAGTCAAGTGCTGGGTGCTGCCCTTGGGCCACAACAACCCCATGCAGTGCTACAGGCTGAGGGCAGAGTAGCTGGAAAGCTACCAAGTAGAAAAGGACCTGAAGCCAGCTGAACATGAGCCAGCTGTGCCCAGGTGGCCAAGAAGGCCAATGACACCCTGGCCTTTGTCAGCAATAGCGTGGCCAGCAGGACCAGGGCAGTGATTGTCCTCTGTACTGGTCGCTGTGAGGCCACACCTCAAATCCTGTGTTCAGTTTTGGGCCCCTCAGTTCAGGAAGGAAATTGAGGTGCTGGAGCATGTCCAGAGAAGGGCAATAGAGCTGGTGAAAGGTCTGGAGCAAAAGTCTGACAAGGAGCAGCTGAGGAAGCTGGGGTTGTTTGACCTGGAGAAAAAGAGGCTCAGGGTTGACCTTATAACTTTCTACAGATGCCTGAAAGCAGGTTGTACCAGCTATGGGGAGCAGCCTATTCTCCCAGGTAACAAATTATAGTATGAGAGGAAATGGCCTCAAGGTGCACCAGGAGAGGTTTTGATTGGAAAGCAGGAAAAATGTCTTTAGTGAAAGGGTTGCCAAGCACTGGAACAGGCTGTTCATGCAAATGGTTGAGTCACCATCCCTGGAAGTATTTAAAGGGTGTGTAGATGTGGTGCTTAGAGACATGCTGTAGTGATGGACTTGACAGTG
Source organism: Sterrhoptilus dennistouni (assembly GCA_013397095.1). Taxonomy (NCBI): domain Eukaryota; kingdom Metazoa; phylum Chordata; class Aves; order Passeriformes; family Zosteropidae; genus Sterrhoptilus; species Sterrhoptilus dennistouni. The sequence goes on along the minus strand of VWZU01019327.1, from coordinate 2,497,095 downwards.
CTGGGTTAAGGGTTGGGCTTGATCATCTTAAAGGTATTTTCCAAGCTAAAGGATTCTACAGTTCTATAATGCTGTGACAGTATGATGATGTCTGTGACCTGAAGTCATGACAATTGGCTAGCACCACAATGGGCATTTGGAGTTTTCTTCCCTATTATGGATCAAAGAGGACTGGAGCCATGTGATTTCCTTACTGCTGGGGACGTCTGTGTCCTTGGAGAAGGGTGAGATATACTTCAAACATCTTTAATAAAAGAAAATGATGATAAGCCATTCTCCAGGCAAGAGTTGTAAATACCACTGTATATATTGGCTTTTAAAATAGAGACATTAGCCAGAATATCTCAGACTGTGTAATTTAGTGTCTTTTATCATTTCATCTTCTAGTTACAGTACCAAAAGGGGTGATGTCTGGAAGATAAATTTAATATGCAGAAGAAAATCCCTCACTTAAAACATATTTAATACTTGAGTGGTGTAATAGAAAGGCCAGTTTTATTATTTTTCCAAAAATGGACTTAAAATTTAGTGCTTCCTGAAAAATGGCTGAGTTTTTGAAAACTACCTAATCTTTTACAAGTTTCAGATCTTTCCCTTCTTCAACATCATGGGTAGAAAAGTTATTGTAGTCTGAGAATCCCAGTATATTTTTCATGACACATTGGTGTACAGCAATGGGTTAAGCAGTGGGTTGTTAAAGACAGACTACCATTTCCCAGTAGAATGGAGGATGCAGACTTTACAAGTTTCAAAGGTGAAATTATAACAATGACTTTGACTGGTCTTGAAGCTCTTGTACTGAAGCAGATGTTCATACTTTACCTCCATGTGTGATATAGCTATTGAACAAAATTAAATGGCAAAACAGACGCAGTCAATATGTGATGTACGCAATTTGATGACCTTATGGAAGCAAGGAGGAAATCAGCTTTCACAACTCTTAGTGGTCTTCTCATTGCTTGTGGAAGGTTAAGGTCAGCAGGTGAAAAAGATTGGGAGGTTAATATTGAAAACAGGGTAGTCTGGATGAAGAAACATGTAGCCCCTGCCATGCAGTCTAGGCAACCTGTAATTATCAAAACAGAAACCTGCTTCACATGCCATGTAAGCAACAGACTGTGAGAGAAAACAAGGACTATGGCATGAAATACTATTTGTATTTCATTAAAAGAAAACGCAGAATTAAGCCAGGAGAAAAAAGTATGTCAAATCAACCCTCTCTTAGAGGCTAGGAAAATTATTCCAGTGACTGACAATGTCAGCAATATCTGTATGTGCTGGAGGACAACCAAATGTGCAGAGGCACAGTGAGTGAAGATAAGGCCAACCAGTAGGACCCAGGAGGCACCCTAGGCCATCCTGCTCTTGGTAAGACTTGCAAGGGAGATTACTGAGGCACCGAAAATTTCTTCACCTTATGAAATACACTTGCTGAGGTGTTAGTGATAAATCATTCAGAGAGAAATTTGTCCTTCTGATCTGCCATGTAAATCACAGTGAAGTGGCAGGAGTGCAGAGTTTGCTTGGCCGCAGAGCATGAAGGGGATTCAGTCCCAGCCCAGCGGGCCAGATCCCATTTCCTCCCACCATCCCATCTGGTCAGGTGCCAGCACTGCAGGCAGCATGTGCCTTTGCCACCAGAAGCCAGATTCCCTCTTTGCAGTAGGACTATGCATGTCCTGACTTTTCCTGAGCTGGCATCTGCCCTTGTTCTTGATCCATCCTGGCTGCCACCCTGTGTGCCCCAGCAGATTGATCTGTGCATCAGCTTATTGGTACCAGGTACCTGAGCCACACAGGAGAAATCTGAAGATGCCCCTTACCCAAGCAGTGTAAGTGGCCTGAGGTGCTTCAGTCTCTAGTCCCTCTATTGCACCTAGAGATGCCTTGGAGAGTGTGTGAGTGAGTGTCTGTGTGTGTACCTGTGCAGGGCAGCTGAGCAAATGCAACAGATTTTTGTGCTCTGTGCTCCTGTGTGAGACATACAGATTTCATAGAAGAAATCATGCAGAAGTTAGCCCAGAGATAAAAAAATATTCCCCATAGGAGGGTATCACCAGAACTATGCATCTTCACCTGGCCTGTGCCTCACCTACACACGGGACAGCAGCACTGTTATTTCCCCAGCTCTGCTGGAAACAAACACCTTTGCTCCCTGCTCTTGGAAGAGCCTTAACACTTCCTAGCAGTGACTGTCAGCCATTCTGTGCCTGGTGGACCCTCCCAGGTTTGTCTGCCATATCTGTAGTTTCTGACACAGGAGCCTTCAGCTTATGCCAGCAGTGCTTGTCCAGCCCCTCAGAGCAAGACTTGACGTTCAGCACTATCAAATGTCACTTGCTTTCTATTGCTCTGGCTTGCAAGGTCATCCAGTTTTCCTGCATGGTCAAGTGCTGCACTGGGGGACTGGGGTCCTCATTCCAGACAACAGGAATACGTTTTTAGGAGTTTAGAATACTCCAGATGTTTGATTAACAGAATGAGTCAGGATACGACATTAGTTCTCAGTGTGTCTCCTAGATCTCACAGCACCACTTCTAGTTCGCAATCAACTCATGTTACATTTCTGGAGGACAGGTTTACCATAAGGCAGTTTCTGCCCAAAAGTGGTTCTCCTGCAGCAGCATCCATGTGGAGCTGGTAACCAAGCAGCTGAGACAGCTGGTAAAGGCCTCATTCCATGTCCAGCTGAGGTGAAATGGACATTGTAGGCTTTAGGAGGGATTTTCACCAAGTATTTTCCAAAATAATGTTGATGGATGGCTGTTAAAGCATCTCCCCCCCAGTCTGTACCCATGTGTGTTTTTCATGGGGGTTGGGGTCCTTGCCCATAGGACCATTTCAGGGTCCACATGTAGGAATGCCAGTGTTTTGATCAGCCATCCTCAGCACAGGTGAAAATCCTGATTTAAGACTAATTATGGCAAAGTAATTATTTCTGAGCCATGATTGCAGGCAGTCCAATTAACTCTAAACAGGATATAAATAGTGGGGGGGAGAAAACCTTCTGTAGGGTGAATTTAAGCTGGAAGGGGCCAAGGAGATCCCAGACACAAGCAAAATAAATAGGAACCTTTTCAAACAGAGGATAAGGTTGTGTTATTTCTTCTCAGTTTCCAGTAACCCAGACTTCTTGAAAGAAGGCAGACAGAAGGTTGGGCTTTCTCTACTCTGCTGCAGGTGCAGAATGGCCTTTCAGTAGCCCCAGCCAAATTAAAAAAAAAAAAAATTGATTTGAGTTGTTTTCCTAAAGATGGCTCTACTATTGTTTATAGCACCAATATTCTGGTAGCCGTGTCCCCAGCCTTTCATGTTTGGCATGTTTTACATTCTCAAGAGAAACCCATCAGACAGCAGCTACCCAAAGGAAATCCTGTTTGATTCCTCCCTGGTTTATTCCAGCCACAGCCCTTTGGCAAATGTCTCATGCCTTTGGGTTTCCTCCCAGTCCACAGACCTGGGCTGCTGGGCAGCTGTATTTTCAAAAGCTAAACCTTAAGATGTTCAAGAAGATTTCAGATTCATTAATAATGTTTTACAGTGTTATCTCAAAAAAAAAAAAAAAAAAAAAAAAAAAANTATATAAAAAAAAAAAAAAAAAAAAAAAAAAAAAAAAAAAAAAAAAAAGCCAAAACTTCTTTCCTCAAACATTACAACTTTCTGATTTTAATATACATTTGTCCCATGGGGTTTTCACCCATTAAGATAGATTAAGTGACTATTCTAATGTACAATAGCAGATTTTGCCCTGTGGTTTAGTGGCTGGCTGTGGTTGACTGATACCCAGCCCTCTGAATCCCTGCTGAGTATCTAAGCTCTATGAACTGCAGTGAATGCATTTAATCTACATAAAAAGAACGCAAATTGCATGTTAGCCTTTTTGAGCCCAGTAATCAGTTTTACAGTTTACTTGGTATGCTTCTCCGCAGTCCTAGTGGCTCCAAGGAGGTTCCAAGGATTCTTCCTTTTTTTTTTCCCTGCCCATCTCACGTAGAAGAAAAGTGTTTGCATTTTGATTGTGCTCATCCCCTGACCCCTGTAATTTAACCATTGTTCATATTTAGTGCTGACTGGAGTCCTGCGGGGCAGCTGATAACAATAATTTGTAATAAAGCATATGCAGGCTCTATTTTTTATCCTTGTTTTCCCTAATAATGCGAAATTAAATTTATTAATTAAAACAGATGAAGTAAAATAGGATTCCAGGGCTGCCAAAATACATGGATTATCCCAGCCTCGCATTTAGGATGATTATGCTATTTGGCACGTATATAGCGCTTCAAAGTGGCATCGCAGTTAATCCATACCCCACCGCCCCTCTGAAATGTGTTGTTATTCCTCAATTTGCAGATGAGGATGCCCAAGCAGAGAGGTTAACTCCAGAATGTGCCGAAGCCCGCGCAGGCACCAGCGGCTCCCTGCAGCACAGCCCCCGCTCTCCTCCCCCAGTGTGATTTTGGATGATCCGGAGATTACCGGGGAAGCCGGCGGGTCCCCGGAGCTTTCGCGGGGCGGGGGATTTGGAGGCGATGCTCTGAAATGGGCTCGGAGGCGGGGAAGGGGGGCTCAGTCGGCGCTGAGCACATCCTGACAGGCCTGACAGAGGCATCCTGTGCGGACCACGAGGTGCAAATTGAGTTGCTCATTTGCCAGCTGCATCATGCAGATGAGGAGCTCATCCCAAAATTGTTATAATCCCAAACACATACATGCTCTTCAGGACTCAGAT
>VWZU01019327.1:2472287-2492302 GCA_013397095.1 Sterrhoptilus dennistouni | reverse complement strand
AAAAACCCACACCCCACCAAATATCAAAAACTAAACTAACAGCTGGAGAAAAATGTGCAAAATGCTCTTTAGACCGAATAGTTCTCTGGCAAAATGTCATTTCAGCTAAATATTTTGTGGGGTAGAGTTGTTACCAATATCGGTGAGATGAGAAAATATTGTAATCTTCCATCTCTGCTCAATTTCAGCTCAGGTAATTTCGATATTTTTTGCTGTTTTCATAGATAAATATCCTTTGGTGTGTGAGTAAAAACAAAAAGGAAATTAAACACATCAAAATATGATGTCTTGGTAGCACTGCAATTTATTTTGGAGGGGAGCTGGATTTTGTGGGACACTGCAGGATGCAACTCTCCCTGCTGGGGCTCAGGACTGCTCCCTCCCCCTGCACTGCAAATTGTAGAATGGTAAAATCCTGGCTCCTGAGCAGCTCTGGTAGTGACAATGGGAGTGTGCACAAGCCGGGATTGAGACTGCCCAGGTTTTCTTATGATTCTTGAGGAGGCTGCAAACCTCCTTGGCTGCTCTTTGAGAGCAGTAAAGCACTGGCATGGGGTGCTAGGAGAATCTGTGAATGCACCATCCCTGGAAGTGTTCAAGGCTGGCTTGGATGGGGCTCTGAGAAACCTGGTCTAGTGGAAGGTGTCCCTGTCCATGGCAGGGAGTTTGAAACTAGGTGATCTTTAAGATCAAACTCAAACCACTGGTGCTATAATTCTGCAGGGAGCAGGCTGGTGTGGAAGCATCAGACCTTCCAAAAGCAATTTATTCTGACTAAAAAACTTGAGTTTACCCTCTTGAGGGGGAATAAAGGGTAACCCTGAAACTGTGGCACTCTGGTGAGTCTGTTGAGAAGATTGGGGGCAGGCAGCCAGCACTGCCTTGCTGCTGAAAGGGCTGTGAAGAAAGGACAGTCTGATCTCAAATGGAGACACGAGTTGATGGTGGGTGGCAGTCTCTTCCAGGGTATTCCTCATGCACCACAGGCTGCCCAACAGGATGGGAGGATGTGGGGTATCCTTGCTGAAGGGACAGTCATAAATGAGCCCAGGACACAAGCTGATGAGGAGCATAATGAGGGGTGAGAAGATAAGGGTGACTGATAGACAAAGCTTATGCAACCGGGAACAACTTGTATGGCTGGAACACTGGCTCATGACCTCTATTGGCTGTAACAGATGAGGTTAAAAGGATCACCTCTTTATTCTTCTCAAAAATGTCTATCTTCAGCAGACAGTAAATTTTGGCAGCTTGAGACGGTGAATATTGCAGAAAGCTGTGAGGACTTCAGAAGCAGATCACATCTTTTTTACCCTACAGGAAATCTTTAGAACATCTGGAGGGCAGCTATAAATTTTTCTTATTTTATGTTCTAATTATATTTTGAGATTGTTAGGCTAAGCATCCTCTTCTTTAAAAAGAGAAAACTTCATGCTCAAAATATACAGAAAATTAAATATCTACCAAGAACTGTTTTGGTTAGTTGTCACTTGCAAGTCACTATATTATAAATAATAAGAGAGGGAACATTAAAACATGAGTTTCAACAATTTTCACTGAGAGTCCAACAAAGAAACAGACTATAGGTGTTGACAAGAATTGCTTAGCAGGGAATGATATTGCTTAATGCAGAGCCTGTGAACATCAGCTTTACATAAAGTTCTTCCATATGAGACGTTAATCAGGATGGAGAACTGAAGGATCTGAAAACAATCAACATTTCTCCCTTCAAACCCCTGATCTTCAGTGTGAAGAGCTCGTGCTCTCCCTGTGTGGTGGGAGTGCAGGAGGATGTGAGGTAGCCATGGGCTGATCAGAGGTGGTCACATTTTCTGAGGTGTGTTGGGCTGGAAGCCTGGCGTTGTCCAGGCTGAGCCCACTTAAGGAAGGTGCTTACTCAGGGTAGGGGTGTTGGGGCCAGTGAAATGAACTTCTGAACCAGGGCAAACCAGACCTGAATGAAACTGGGATGGTGATTCAATGGTAAAAATTAATAAAATAAGTAGTACAAAGAGCCTGGGAGGTTTAAAAGGGTAGTGCAAGGGGGAAGACAGCAGCAAAGGAGACAGAACTACAGATGTACCTGCACATCTTAGATAAATACATGGATTACTATAGTTCCTACAAACTGACTTTGGTAATAAATGAAAATATTCACAATGTTAATGTAATGGCTATATGCAAAATACAAGTGTATCTTCAAAGATACTGATATGAATATATTTCATGTGCCCATGACTACATATGAAAATATATAAGCATGATTCACATATCTTTTGAACCAGGATTTGTAAGGAAGGTTTGTTTTTCAGAAATGTAAACAACCTTATATGACAGTTTCCAAGTGATATTTTGATTTTGCATTTTCAAATTCTATTTTTATTGTCATAAATGCAAAATGCATTTTCAAAAAAGAAAAAAAAAAGAAAAAAACCCTGTTTGCCCTATTACCTTTGTATAAAAATCTAGTGGTGAAATACAGTTTGATTGCAAAATATATGCTGTTCCCAAGGGAACTGCTGCTTGAAAGGACTTACTAGCTCTGATTAGACCAATGAGACAATCATTTGCTCCCAACTTAAGCTAGTATGAAGCCAGAGAAAGACAATTGGCTTGAAGAACCTGTGTTACAGTCACACGGGAAGCTTCTCTTCCTTGGGTAAAAGGGACCAAACCAATGTTATTATGAGCAGAGTATTGCTCTTAGCTCAGAGCAGCACACTGGCTGAATATGAGGGTCAGATCCACCACTGTGGTTGGTATCACCTCATGATGTGCTTGTGCCATGCCCACTTAAACCAGCAGTGACTGGTTCATGTTAGGGGCAAAACTTGCCTTAGACTGTGGGGCACAGCAAGTTCTGAACAAAATGTCTCTTCTTTTGGTGCTAAACTGATCAAGGTGACACTGCCCTGGGAAGGTTCAGGGTGCCATGCCCAGATAAACTGCAGCTGCCATCAGGTGACATAATCATCTCTGACCCACCAGGGAAGGCTACTGAGCTGTGTGTGCCCCTGCTGCTCCCAGGACTTGGCACATGGATGCTCCAGAGATTAGAGAGACCTCTCCCCTTCACTTTCTCCATAGCCCTCTCCACTGGGGCTGGACCCCTCTGCCTACAGTGATATTACAGTGGGTCAGATTTCAGTAGGTGCAACTTGGGAATGCACCTTTAAGTGCAATACTCCAAATTATCCATTTCTTTTTGTCCCTCTAAGTGCTTTTGGAGTATATTTCTGGAGTTTCTTAATTTTATTTTTTTTTCAGCACCATTAATCTTAAAGATTAATGCAAAGTCAAGCAATCTTTTACTTAAACAAAGTCACTCGCACATATACTTTCACTAACCACCTCCTGGGATGCTAATGGTTATACGTTGAATTCTGCAATAAGAGTTTACCTCCAGTGTGCCCACCATAAATGCCAGTGCATTACTCTTTCAAGTAACAGAGTATATTTTGGACTTTAGGAAAGTGAATCTAGAACAATCCCAAAACTAGAGTGTTTATTCCCACAAATAACTACACAGAGCCATGTGGGAGTGCCTTTGGAGAGCTGCAGCTGTGCTCTGCAGAAGAAAGCTGGAGTTCAGAAATAGAAGAGAAAATCTCCCGATTGCATGTCCAGTTTCTCTCTCCCACCCTCAGAACTGTTACCACATAACCCCAACCCATGGCCTTTCTCATCTTGCATGGCCACAAATCTCTGCCTCAGCCCCTCTGGTCTCGGCAACTGTGCTACATACTGGTTACTTTCCCCACGCCAAAAAAAGCCTGAACTGTTTTCTTTTCCCTGACCTTTGGCCAACACTCACTGTCCTTCTATAAATAATCCCCCACCTTTGTTTAAACTGTTAAACTGAAGGTATTTATTGCTTGTCATCATATTCCCCAGGATTTTCCTCTCTGCTAAATATAATAGTGATCTGTAGTCACTCTTCATGTCTTATCCTCCCACCTATCCATCCTTCCATCTGTCCCTCCTGACCTGACCCCACAGACAAGAAGTGCATTTTAAGCCAGCCAACAGGAAAAGGGACCTTGTCTCTGGAGGGATGGGGAAGGAAGGACACAGTGGAAGCAGAGGGCAGGATTGTCATGCACAGTTTACAGGGCACACCAGATCACCAGCATTTTCACTTGAAGAGTAGTGCCTGATCCCATGGAACCCTGCTCCCAACAAGGCTATTATACACAAGCTGCAGGACAGTCAAATTTCATTATCCCTTCTGCAAAACATATGGAGGAAACAAAATGTTGGAGGATACTCCAGTGACAGCTAATGACATTACTGAAATTACTATAAATATCATCTTTAATCTAATCAAAAACAGTATATCAAAGACATTAAAGCTGCAGATGCTTACTGTGCCAGGGGGGAACCAAATGAAGCTTTACACATGTGTCATACTGTGAAGCTGTATTTGCATAATAGAAAATGAATGCTGGTTGTATCTCAGATTTCTGCTGCTTTTTAAGCCAGGGGGGATCTGGACGTTACATTTAGTAAAGATCTTTCCAGGTAGCCCGAGGTTTGGGCAGACAAACAAAAATACAAATTATCTGCAGGCTTGACAAAAAAATTTCTAACAAGTGGTCACTTCATCCCTCACTAATTATTACCTGGGCTACTCTGTCACGTACTTAATTAGCATCATTTCTCTTGAAAGCACATTTCACTGAACCAGTGCTGACTGCAGAGTAAGAACCAACAAAGTAACATCAATCAGTTAATTAACTAGTTAACACATTTCCTTCCTTCTTAATTCCTGCTTTTGATTTTCATTTAGCTGCTTTTAGCATCTGAATTTTCAGGAGGTTTGTTTCTGGGCAACTGGTGGTAGTGATGTGAGAGAGGGACCCTACCAACATGACCTTCATGATATTATTTTGCTACTGTAGGGAGAGGTTTGTGCTCTCGTGGGGTCTCTAGCACCATGGGGAACACGTCTGGGAAATAAAAGAACAGGTGTACATTTATTAAATACAGGCAGAATCCTGCTTACTGCTGGAGAAATGAACAGAGACAGCACTACTCCCACCACTGGGCTCAGGTTTCCCCTCCAGTGCTCACCAGAGCAGGAGAAGCTCCAAGGCTTCAGTACAGAGCTGCTTCCTCTGTATTTCCAAACTGGCAGAGCTACAACAACCCTGGGCTTCTACAAGCATGAGCCAAGATACTCTGACCCAGCAGGGTGATGAACTGCTTTCCTCAGCGTGCTCTCCAGTGTCAACCAAGAGCACTACACTGCAGGGGGTTTTGAAATCTCATTTAAACAGAGAGAGTATAATAACATTTTTGTCTGACCACATTTCCAAAGAAGGTACAGAGCTAAGAAAAGAAGAACCTACTGAGGTGTTTTTGTTTTGCTTGAGGTTGTCCCCACTCAGCCATGCCTTCCTCCAAAGACTCCTTAAACCTCAGAGATGTCCTTGCCTGAATGGTTCTGGTCACCCAGCAGCCCTTCCTCCAGACACCCTAGTCTGGGTCATGCTCCTACTTCCCTCTTTACTGACATGGGAATAGCACTTGTCTCTGATAAAGCACCTCATGCAGTTGGGTTACATGGAAGGAGGTGTGGATCCAGCAACAATGTGTTTTGTCCACCCCCAGCCAGCTCTTTGGAAGCAGATTTCAGGGTTTTCCTGAATGGACCATGGGGGGAAGATGCATTATCAAGGCATGAGCATGGTCTGTGGTCAACCCTGTGCTCATAAACCCCAGCAGGAGCATTGCACTGAGCAGAACTGCAGAGCTCTGACTTCACAAAGTGCCCAAGGGTGGATTTCACTAGACCGCACACTAGATTTTACCTGGCATGAGGCCCACATGTGGTCTCTACTCAAAAAAAAATGGATTTTGTCCTAAAAGATTACATGCCTGGATTTATTTAAACTGCCATTTGCAAGAAAATATTCATTAAAAAAGAAAGCATCAGGAAAAGAAAAAGATTCACTAGAAAAAGGATTTCTGTTTAGCCTTAATTTAAGTGGAAAATTATGTTTGTACTGCTGCACCGCAAATATATTAGAAGGATTTGAGATGATAATATAGAGTAGGTTAATGGCAGTTTCATAATCTAATCTGCTGTTGAATTCCGATTTTACCAACCATCTTGCCTCCTTGGGCTTAGAAAGTCTTTGTGTTTCCATAAACTCCAGCAGATTGAAAGAGTTCAGAGTTGAAAGCTCAGTGATTTAGATTTGCCATGCTGCTAAATGCTATGGCTTAGGAGCAGCGAATAACTGCAGTATGGAGTCTTTAACACACCAGGGAATCTCCAGCTCCTTGAATTGGTGACAATCCATCCCAGGGATTTGCACTCCAGCTCCCACAGGCTGCTGCCTGCACACCCACATTTGGATAATTCCTCAGAGGCAAAACACACTAGCAATTTTGCTTTTAAACATAGCTCATTTTCTCCAGCTTCAGTGGACAAGGATGTCTAAAGGCAACCCCTAGAAATGCAGGTCTCATTTCATGGTGTTGCTGTGCATTCCCTTCTCTGGGGACACAGGTTGTGGGCAGCCAAATTCTTCTTGGGAGGATGGGAAGCAGAGAAAATATGTTGGTGTGGGTCTTACGTGGACCCCCACTATGTGAATCCAGCCTTGAGGCATGGCCCATGTCCCGGTTCTCCTCTGAGCTTCAGAGGGATGCTCAGCATGCTGTGCTCCATTAGGAGCAGATCTGAGGTTCAGAAGCACTGCTTCCTGTTGTGTTTTTCCAGCTGTGTGAGAAGACATGGGCTGACTGTGCCTCCTAAATGATGCATTTAACTCAGCTCGACAGAAAACGTTGACAGACAGAACGGGGGTTTACTACTTTGATACTTATGGGGAAAGACTGGGGAAGGAGGAGGAGGATGTCCAACTGTTTAGAAGGGGAATATTTAAGGAAGATGCAGAAGGAGAAGCAGTCGGCAACTGGTACGCCTAACCTACAAATGTCAGCTTTGCAGAGTGAGTCAGTCTAAAAATAACCTCCAATTGTCTCCCAGCTACTCCAGCAGCACAGAGAAAGCACAAGTGGTTGAGAAAAATCACCAGAGGGGGGAAGAAAGATTCTCTGTCTGGCTTTTTTTTTTTTTTCCTTAAATTAAAAAAGCCTATGCTTTTAGAAATTTCTGACTAAAAATGAAGAAAATACCAGTGTCTCAGAAGTCTAGATGCAAGTTAACCTTGTTTAATTGTATTCACTCAATTTATTTTGCTTCTATTTATTTTACCTCTGAAAGGCAGCATAGGCTGAATTCCAGATATTCCGTGGAACACTATAAATGTAAAACATGGATATCCTTGCATAATTGTATGAGAACTTCCTCTACCCCCACCCCCCGCCCCCGACTAGACTCCCTTTCCATACTCAATATTTTAAATTAGAGTATTGAATATCTCTCTGTATAATTTGCATACTTCCTTTTTTAGCAGTCTCCCTGCTCATTTGTGCCCTATGAACTATTCTTTTTTCTTTTCAGAGGTCATTGAAATACAGTTTTTCTACAGCAGCATTAAACTAATCCATGATAATAATATTTCAGAATAATTTTAATGCATGATCTGGAAATCTGTAGAAGCTTTTTCCTTTCCTGTTGTCTGAAGCCACTACTGTACAATAGATGCACCCTGGCTTCAAGATGCAGTAAAAGCCAGAACAATGTCAACACTGTTCCATCCCTATGCGCTTCCATTCGATATAGCAAACCAACCAAAAAATACGAAAGGAAAGATCTGAGACATGTGAACTTGCAAACAAGCAAGCAAAAATGCGACTGAAAGACATGAAAACTAAATACCTCTCCAGTAATATACAGGACTGGTGCTTACCTGCAAATGTTCTAGAGATGAATCATGCAGATTAGAGGAGCTATTTTGCCTATTAATACTACATATTTCTTTTATTTAAATTCTCCCTTCCAGCATGGAAAGATGTCATGAGATCTCTCCACTCTGGAACAGATTTTCCAGAAGCTTGGTTTTTAAACAATTAATCCTAAAACGTATCAAATTTGAGGCTTGAAACATTCATCATCTACTCTGTTATATTACTCTTTTCTGCCCTGTGACTGGAAAAAAAATACACAGCAGGGTTCTTGACAGGGTCTCGCCATGTCTTGTAGACTCCAATGGCATTTTCACTGCAATAGGAAGGTCAAACCCAAATAGATCGAGCTTGATGCTGATGCTGCTCAAGAAAGATCAGTTGCAAGGATGTGGAGGAACATGTTCTGAGGCAGGCAGATGGATGTTGCATTGGAAATGCTTTGTGTCCAAAGTGGGATGATGGCAGGGGCTGGTGTCCCTTGGGAACCATGTGCTTAGCTGGTGTGTAGTCCTGAGTGCTCCTCCGTGATGGGTTTGGGTCAGTGGTAAGACCAGTCCCTCTTTTTCCTAACACCACATGGGCAGGACAGGTAAAGAGGACATGAATGACCGTGTCCCTCAAGGGACTCTTCCCTCATAGGGAAGCAGTGATAGACACCCCCCTGCATGTATCCTTACACAGGCTATACCAGGTTTTAGCACTCTGCAGTCACACACATGCTGATCACATCAGAGCTGGGGAATGGAAGGACACTGCAGAACTGATGGCAGCAAATCATACATATGGGCGCACTGGAAAGAAGTGGCACACAGCATTTTTCATCTGTTAATGAATCATTTGAATTTTCTCTGGACTCACTGGAATCAGCCCCAGAGATGGACTCACATCATAGCATTACAGCTAGACTTGGAAAGACCACCAGGTTTGGGCTTCAATATTTCAATGCGGCAGGAGCTCCATATGTGGCTCAAACATGCCAGATGGCCTAAAACACACACTATCCTAAATACTCCAACACCCCTCTTGCCCTGCAAAGCCACGGAGCACCAGGCATGCTGTAAACATGGGACTGAATCCCCTTGGATGCAAGTTAGTGACGGCAAAATTGAGTACTCGGTTAAAGAGATCAGTTCTCCAGTTTGTGTGGCTAATTGGTTTGCTTTACTCAGTGATACCCACTTCCCTGGTTCATTTAAATAATATCTCTCTGGGAGGGCTGATGGCAGGAGGCTTTAGTGACCAAGAGCCAGAGCTGTTTATATTTACATCATTGGTCTGAATCCAACAGAGAGCCTGATAGTGAAGGAAAATATTAGCCATCTGCCCAGTGCTTGACAGCCTTGCTAGCAATAAAACCAAGAATTGATTAGATATGGAAGTTTTCTGAACATCCCTTGCTAAGGTTGGCCTTCCAGTTTGCAGAGGGACATCCTTGATGAAGCGGAACCATCAGTCCTCTTGCCAGCCTTCCCCACTCCAATTGGACCAGTAGGCAACCCTGGTAATCTCCACCAGAGAAACACCAGCTTGTTACCAATACTAAAGGAAAAATACTGAAGAGACAGAAAAATGGCTCTGTAAAAGCTGCTGCTAATTCTGGTGATGCATCACAATGTTTTTGAAATAACAGATGCCACACAGTGTCCAGAGCTCACAAAGGCACAGTTGGAAGGTAGACCTTGCCCACTGCTATATTATTGTAATGTTCTTGCTTGCTATATCAGAGTCCATTGTTTTAATATCTCCTACTTGCACTTGCATTTTGTCACATGCTAAAATGCCTCAGTTGTAAAGCTAATACTTTATAGGTAGTTCCCATACATGAGCTGTCCACACCACCAGCAGATGCACAGGAAGCAGAAGCAACTGTCTATGGCTTTGCTTTCCCTTTGCAGTGGCAGCTACCCCAGAGAGACTGCCTTACCTTGGGACCACTCCTCTGCCTAAAATACTGCCTTTGAAACTGCTAATGACAAACCAGTAGGCCTACATGTTAGAGGCTAAAACATCTATTCTTGGTGTAAGTAAGTAAAAAAAAAAACAACAAAACCTTAAACATGACTCAGAGGGTGGATACACCTGAGAATAGATGGTGTGCTACACTCTCAGGAAGATGCTGGGCTTGTAGCAGAATCCAGCAGCAGCAGTGAGTAAGGAGATGTTGCTCCTATACTTATATAGACAGCATGGCCCATCTCCAGACTGCTCACCTGGGAAGCAAGGGGAAGGGCAGAATGCCACACTTTAGGAAGGTGATTTGATCCCCTTGGTTCTCTGCTCTTCAGACAGAGACACCCCAGCCCACATTTCTGCGTGTGTGTGTTGAAGGGCACCCATGTGCAGTGCATTTCAATAAATAATATCCCTTGCTTCTCACACAGCATTTCTGTGGCAAAAGCTTTGCACCACCTTGCTTGTATTGTGTGTCTCAGCCAGAAAGATCCCTCCCAAAAATGATGGACTTGCATTGTACCACCTACACTTTATCACACAAGGCAGTAATAAATGCATGGAGGAGTACTATGCCTCAGGACAATTTGTGCACTGTGCAAAGGTCACTCTCTTCAGACCCTAATTGCTCAGCAAAAGTGACATTTAAAATGCATATCATTAAAATCATAACAAATTTATTTACCTCCTTCCTTATTGGGATTGTTTCTGCATACATTACACATTTGATATATTGAGTGATCTGGAGGTCAGGATGTGTTTGCATCATAAAATAATGTCTTGTGGAATCACGATGACATGGGCTGTCAGGCTCCCAGTATTACTCATGCACTGACTGCTCTTGTAGGAGCTACCACAAAATCCCAACAGCCAGAGAGGGCCAACAGTCCCTGAGTTTTGTAGGAAGAGAGTGTGGTGGCTGTTTCAAAATGAATAAGTTATATTGCAAAAGTAGTGGGCAAATAATATTGTGAACACTTTTGGACAGGAGGAAGAAAGGTGTAGCAAGAAGCACACGTGCATCTCTGCTTCAGCTCTGAACCATTTGTCCAGTGCTAGTATTGGCTTACACATAAACACTTGTATACATCTTTCTTTCCATCATATGTGTGTGTGTGTATCACTGTATCTTTCTCTCTGTCTCAGAAGATGGCATTCAAGCCAGTATCTTTTAGGAACTGGAGACACTGTTCATTTAACATGTCTAATAGATGTTTTCTCTCTCACTTGCCATTAGATGTCAAACACTGCTTTTTAGCTTCAGCAGCCTCAAAACCACATTCACCATGAGAGCTGTTATCATAGTACATCTGTGTTTCTATTTGCTATGACATGATTAGTTGAAGGCAGACAAGCTAAAAGCAAGTTCAAATAGGACAGAATTATTCCAGGTTGCCTCAGTTTACTCTGTTTCACTTAGGAGCATTCATTTATTTTGTTCATGAAGTTATTTACTTACCTTTTAATGTCCTTTGGAACACTTAGATTTGTGTGCCATAAAAAGGAAAAAGGTTTTGTGACTATAATCATGGCAGTTTGATGTTAGTCCCAGAGGCTGAAGAGCTAGCTTGCCTTCTTAACTAAAGATGAAACAAATCTAACCAGTTGTTCGTCCATGTGCTTAGTTCCCTTCTTCTACACAAAGACTGTGGAGGACTGAGGAGTCATACACTCCACTAAAGCATGCAGAAAATGTTTACTTGCTGCTTTACAAGGACTGAACCAAAGCCTACTGGATTCTTTCCAATCCATTGAATTTTAGTTGTTTGGTTTTAGGTTTTTTTATTAAAGCTGAGAGAATGTTTTTGGCAAACAACGAATTTGTCAAAAAATGTAGTTTTGAAGAAGCGACTTGCAGAATTGAGTCCAACTTGGTAAACAGATTTATTTAGCTGGGAAAGAAATAGAAAGCATTCATAAGAACATAGCTGAGACTTTCCATGTTTTTCTTTGGAAAATATATATTTGTTCCACGTGTGACATTATTTAAAAGCTATAAAGAGGGATCTAGGTTGGCTAGACTGTATAGAAGAATTTCTTCTCTTTGTTTTTTTCCAGACTGGCCACTGAACAGACATGTCCTATGTGAGAGTCTTACTCTTTTCCATCCCATCTTCTCTGTTTAAATCACTTCTACTTATTTCTTGCTGCCTGTCTTCACAATTTGCAATGCTTTTCCCCAACATGGATTCAGCTGAAGAGATTCTAAGTTACTAATCTCCAAATTAATCACATCCAAAAGATACCACCATTGGCTGGCAGCAACCTCTAACATTAGAGCCCATGCAAAAAGTAGCAAATACTGGTTCTTGCTGTGCTTTCATATATTGATCCTAAAACACACTTTAAAGTAGACTAGAGGTGCAATCTGTAACTAGTGTGACACTTGCCAGTGGGCCAAGTATTATTTCCTCTTTACTTTCTATGGGGAACAGTCAAGAGCCAAAATAGACTTGTCTTTCATCCATGACAGAATCTTTTAAATGTAACCCTTCAATCCTTCAATGTTGCTGCTGGATAAACCTACAGGACAGTACCCCATGCCTCTGTCAAGCAGGATCCTCTCTGATCAAAGCAAACCAGGTAACCAAAGGTTGCATTTTTCATTGCTGCAACTGGCCTGTTGCTGGTCCTGGAAAATGTGTGGAAAATACTCCCCCCTGAGATTAGGATAAAACCCAAAATTCTGGATTTTCCTGGACACTCCAGGCCTTTCCAAGGCCTACAGTTCAGCACTCGGAGAAACCTTGCCCAAGGATGGAGGGGTGGGGCGGGCAGCTTTTGCAGCTGGGAAGGCTGGCATGTAGACTGACATCCTGCCCCCAGCCGAGCTGTCACACTCCTGGCAAGGTGGCTGGGTGATGCCAGCCTGCCGCCCCGGAGCCGCACGGAGGGAGGGAGGGAAAACACGAGCGGCTCCCCGTGGGGCGGCTTGGCTCGCACTGCAGACCAGGAGCAGGCTCTGGAGCTGCCTGCCCTGCTGGCTTCGATTGACTGCAGCTGCTTGTTTGCTCTCCGCCAGGCTGCTTCTGGAAAGCCTGTCTGTTTGACCTGTCTGCCTCCTTCCTGATGCTGAGCTTCTTCTCAGCTGCCTCATTTCCTCCCTGTGATCCTGACAGAGGCAGCCTGAAATCTCTCTGCTCATTGGGCTTCCAAGTGACTTTCCATCTATTTAATCAATCATTAAAACTTAATGCAAGGTCTTCCTGTCATAAAAAAGAATGGATCAAGGAACAGAGCATTCTTTTCCTTTCATGATGCTTTCTGATTTTTAACAACTATGCCCAGATATTTGTTTGACAGCTTTAAATCAAGAACTCAATCAAAAGCCTGTACCAACCCTGCACAGGAGCTTCTCTGGGATACTGCCTCACTCTTTCTTTCCTTTTTAAAAAAAAAATCTGCACAGTAGGAGTGAATGACATAATAGTGGATATTGGAAATAAACTCTTGAGCGGTGGAAAGACCATCATTAGTGCTGACAAAAGCAGCTTTTGAGGCTGTGCCAAGATCAAATAAATGAGAACTAGTAGGAGAAGCTGGCATAGCCTATGGATGTGAGGTTCAAGTTACCGCTTTTTTGAATAAATTAACTTTTACGATACTTTGTATAGATAGGTCCAAGCTGAGGGTTTCCCTTCAACTGAAGCAGAAGTATCTTTGTCCACAATATTAACTATTTCTCTTTGAGTGGTGAATTAGGCTTCCCCTAATTTACTTCCAGGCTGTTTAACCATAGTCATTTCCCTCCCTTTTTTCACAGCTCTCGCACATCCAGACTTTCTGGTGAAAGCACATACAAGCCAACCTTACCCAGAAGGACAAGGACACCATACTTTCCTGTGAAAACACAAGAGGAAAGAGTTGGACTGCTCTTTTCAAAGGGGAATTTGTCATGATATCCCTGCATCTACAGCCAAAATGTGCACTGACCACAAGGACCCTACTTTCACCTTCATCCATGGAAGAATTTAATTAATCTTTCTATATTGGCAGGCGAACAACATTTCCTGAAGAGAAAAATAAGTGTTAATTTCCAGAGGTAATTAACAGTCACTGAATGAGACTAAAGGGCTTTCATCAAAATTACCAATCAGCTCAAATTTGAAGAGATTCTCTCCTCCTCATTGCTTCTTCATCTCATTCAGCCAGTCCTGCTGAATTAGTGCCTAATAGAGTGTCAGACATATTCATATCCTGTCAAATTTCCATCCTCCCAAGGAACTGTCCCTTTCAAATGGTAATACAGAGGGCGTATGATGTGCACTCGTTGCTATTTTGGATTTAACAGCTGGCTGCGTTGCACTGAGGGTAGCTGTGGAAACTTAACTGAGGGATGTGTGCATGTGTGTGTGTGTGTGTGTGTGTGTGCGCACATCTGTGTGAGTAAACGCCTACTCCTTTCCAAATGATAGCATTTATCTCAGACAATGCTCTCTTTAGAACTCTAAAAGCTAATTCTCTTTTTAGACCACCACAGCTGCTGAAGGGGAGAATGGTACAGCCTCACAGCAACAAAGAGCATGGCTTCACCCCAGGACTGGGCTGTGCAACCCCTTTCTCACACGAGTTTCAGAAGATGAGTAGGGTCACCATCAGTGCTGGGTCACTGGTGGCCCTCATCAAGACCTAAGGGTTTAACAAAGGCTCTCTTCAGGCTGTCCTCACCTTGGCCAGATGAGGAGAGACAGGGGGAGGAGAAGCCCCCGGGATTTACTTGGTTTTGCACAGTTTCAGCCCAACACACACACTGTGGTGCTTGAGCAGAGGCAGATGGTCTAAGGGCTGACCTCCACAGGACAATATGAACACAGAAATTGGGAGTCCTCCCACATCACTGCAATGTAAGTTTCCCTCCTCCTGCTTTGTAAATATTTTGAGCCTGAGCCAAAGACAGGTGGAGTTTGCAGGGACATTCTCAGTGACTCCAGCTGGATCTGGAGTACCTGTAATTTGGACATCTTGGGGGACCTCCTGGTGACAACCGACAATGAGAATTTCCAGTAAAAGGTTTCTGTGTGCTGTGCCAGGGCACTTCTGGAGACAGCACTAGATGGGTGCAGAGCGTGACCTCTGTTAACAATATACACTACATGAAAGCTAATAATTCTGGGTAAAGCATATTCAAAATAGGATGCTTGAAGCAAAACTAATGCATTATTCACTGCTTGTTGGGAATACAAGAACATGGAGATAGACATCTGAGCCTTGGGCCTTTTCTGAGATGTACTGTACATGGGCTCAGTGGGCTTATTGGCAGCACAGTGACTCTTACTGCCATGGATCTTTCATTACTAATAGCATTTAAAGTCTTGCCCTGTGATCAAATGAAAAAAAAAGTGTGTGCACTCATCTTTGCTTTCTAGTCACATACAGTGATAAGAGATATTTCTAATGCTGTATTCATTCCCTTGGTGTAAAATGTGCCCTTTTTCCACCTTTACATTAAATCAGACAAATATTTGGTGAAACTCACAGGGTGAAATAGTGCAAAAATTGCCAATTTCTCAATAGGTAGCTGAAAACAATTCTGAACAGGGCACCAACATAATCAACTCCAATACAACATACAGGCTCTGCTAACGTAATGCTTTGCAAAAACAAAATTGTGTAAAAGAAGGAGAAAAATATGTTCTTCTATATACTTGTGATATAGAAATAAAAGCTTTGTAAAACAACTTAACAGCCACTGTAAGAGCAGCATTATAGAAAGATCTGTCTGAGATTTGCCTAATTGCTTGTAGACAGCCTGCAATATAGACACCTGCCTCTGAAGTAATCACTTGCTCATCCTTTTGTGGTCAACAGAGAAACACTGACACTTGGGGGAGTGATTTATTTTTCCTAAAATACATGTCTAAGAAAGGTCAAATGAATTGCATCCTAAAAGTGCTTATTTCTCCTGGCTGCCCATAAAGCTTGAAGAGTGACTTACTCAGATGTAAATTAATTCACTGTAGACATACAAGTCTGTGGGTTGGTGGAGAGGGGGGGATGCTGAAGTGTACCCCTATTCTTCCATTTGCCACAGTGCAAGGGTCTGTATAACAAAGACAGATAACTCCTCCTCCTCCCCAAAGATAGATTTCCACAGTTTCATCAGATGAGAGATTTTTGGTTCAAGGTGTTTCACTGTACATCACCAGAAATAGCATCATATGCCCAGACCTGTCCCACAACATCCTGCCAGATAAACTTCTTCTGCAGGTGCTGCTGCAAAGAAGTTTTGGATCCCAGCAGTCCCAGCAAATAAGCCTGATTTATAGTAATGGTTAATCCTTCTTGGAGCCAGAAGCAGCTTGACTGGATCTCAATTACAGCTTAACACTGTATGTCTTGTCAAAACAGTTTTGAGGCCAACTTTTTGTGATGCTAGCCGATCTTTAAGAGCAACTGAAGATTGGCTTCAGTAGGACATCTTCACTATGGCAAATTCTCTTAAAGACTTTTGGGGGGCTGACAAGGGACCAATTTTCTGCTAGAAAACAGACTGAAATGTAAAAAGCAGCATAGTTATATGCATTACTGTTATCCAAAATTCTCAGTTATCATTAGCTTCCTCATAGCTTATCCTTTTATAAACCAATATAGTAATGAACCTTGCCTATGTGTGATATCTTTGCTCTTCTCACTAAATGCTTTCAGGATGATCAAATTACATATGATTTCTACTGAATGCTCATACATTTAATTGAAAAGAGAAACAACTGTTAGAATGATGTTCTTGAAGTCACTGTGCTTGATTTCAATATCCATGAGTTTGTATTTTCCATGTTGGAGAAATTGGAGAAACTTTGCCCAAAAAGCCTGCACTTGAAGTTCAGATGACCTTAGAAAAAGGCAATTTTTAAATGTTAAAGGAAATCAAATACACATTTATATCTGCTAGAACGTGTTCCTCACATTATAAAATAATTAAAGAACTACAACTAGATCAGGCTGACAATCACTGCATAAAAAAACCAGTATATACTAGGGTCACATTACAAGCAACAAAGCTGAGCTGGGTGATTTACAACATTATCACTAAAACCTCGTGATATATTTAGCGAGTGGTAATGGTAAAGGTTATAATTCCTCTGAGGGACAATAGTGATGAAATAAACCACGAGGGTCAAGTGGATTATGACCTTGTGAAAACTGAAATAATGGAGATGGAGCTTTATAAACTTCCTTATAATAGATAATGCCTTAAACAATTTAAAAGCTGCTCAGTACTCAATTTGGACTTGCCACAGGCTTACTTCTGCCTATATATTATGAGAGGAAAACCTGAAAATTACTTCTGTCATAATGAATCTTGCATCTGCTCAGAACCCCCATTTTAGGTGCAGTGAGGGCTCTTGCTGGGCTCTGAATGCTCCCAACAGACAGAGTGTGTGCACTCGTCTGTCAGTTCTTCCCACCCAGCATTTGCAGTGTGGCTGCCTATGCAGAATTTAAAGCTTGCAAGGCATCCTGGATTGCTATGTTAGTAATCACACCTGGCAGTGTTAATTTTGCTACTGCATAGTACTATCCTGGGATCAAAGAGTTTCTATGTGATCAAGTGATAGGGTGAGATGAATGACACTGCTGATTGCTTTACATGCTTGTCAAAAGGAAAAATGTCATGTTTATCAGCACAGACAATGCACCAGGTTCATGCAGATCCTCTCTACGGAGTTACCTTAGACACCCAAAGCAACACAATTGGTATGGGAGCTGAGGAGTGCTGCATACATGAATTCGTGCTGGGATTTAGGTGGAGGTGGAGCAACATCACAAGCAAATGATGACTGTCCTGATCTACCTGAATACATGATCCTGCACAAACAGTGTGGAAACAGTCTATAGGATCAGTCCCATAAAGTATTATGATCATGAGTCACTTGACCAAGGTCATTCACATATATAGTTTGGGCTCCCTGATTTTCATTCTTGCTGTAGTTTGCCTCCTGTGTGGCAACCCACCTCACTAGAGCTAGCTCTTTGTACCAAGATACAATATGGGACTGGCAGATTTCTGGAGAAGCTGCATGGATAAAGCAGTCATACTGAGGCATACATGTACAGATTTATAAATTAATGCACAGAAGCAATTCTTCTGCCAGAAACACAAAGAAGTTTAAGACCATGCTATCTCAGCTTCAAAGACATGGAAGAGGAGGGAAGACAAGGAGACAACACAATGCTTACCCACTTGTGTAACAGCACTGACAATGGCAGGCCTGGGAGGGCATCAGTCTGAAAGCAAATGGGACAATCAGCTGCCATTGAGAGAGGGATTTTTGATTGATTTTAAATTAAGGTCACTGTCCCTGGGCCACAGCTAGATTTGATTATTTCTGTCACATTTTAGAAGAGCGACAGAAACTTCTTTGCAACCAGTGCTCTCTCTCTTCAGTGATTCAATGCATAATGATGTTTTTTCAGTGGGTTTTGATGATTCCAACTTCCGTGACATGCCTCATGTTGGTACAGCAGTGACATTCTCCCACTGAAAGCCCCTCATCCCTTTTACTACTCAAATCTATGCAGTAAGGGCATTAGGAAAGCTGTGGACAGCACAAAATTAACACAGGTGTGACATTAAATCTGAGAGGTGTATTCATTGCTGGCAGGTGACCACTGACTATCAACATACACCAAGGGGAAAGGGCAAAAACACAGCAAGCCCAGCCATGAGCCATTTGTCATGGAGGGACCTTTCTGAGCAAGCTGTGATTTGGTTGCTCTCTGTGGATTTCTCTCCTGTTAATTCATTCATTTTTCCCTCAAAATGACATCAACTGCCTGCTGTCAGATGGCAAAGGGCTCCACAGCTGTGTTTGCATCAAGAATCACCTCTGTACAGTCAGGGGGTCTGTTAATGGCCTCTCCTTTTTGTGCTGGAAGCCAGAGCCACCAGTCCCTGCTCACCCTCTCCATGCTGCTCAAGATTTGAGGAACTTTCGTCACATCTCCCTTCTGGTGCCTCTCGCCAGCGTGCATGTACCTAACTAGAAAACCCTTTCAAGCCATGGATTATCACTGCTAGCCTCCTCCAAATCTTTTCCAGCTCTACTATGCCCTTTTGAGAAGCTGAGACCAGAATTCCAGCAGCATTCAGAGCACAGGTCCAGCAAACATTTTCCAGTGTAAAGTCTTTTCCTCTTCGTTGCTCTTCTAACAAGTCCTGACATTTGACTCACTCTTTTGGCCACACTGAGCATGAAGCTGACATTTTCTCAGCTGTGCATGTCCCTGGGCTCTCAACCTAGGGAAAGTGATGGCCAAAATCCTTCCCCGATGATGGGCAAGAAATAAATGACCAACTGTACAGTTATGCTGTCTGGGGGAAAAAAAACAACAACAAACAAACCACTCTGGAATAACAGTAGTGGATTTTAAATCCCAAGATGCTATGAAATTTCCTCTCAGGCAGTTTGACCTAAATTCCTATGGGCAATGAGGAAGCCACATATTTGGAGCATTTGAAAGAAAACTAGACAAATGCCCATAAATTATTGTCTAGGGGACATTCCTACTCTCTTTTGGAAGATGGATTAGTCAGATGACCTACTAAGTTGGGGTTTTTTTTCCTTCTTTCACTAATTCCTACAATGTCATGAGTGTGTGTGCTTTACCCTTTCTTAAATCATAATCTGTTTGATCCGGCACCAGTCAAAGGTTTTGAAAAGCCCATTAAACCGCAAGAGGAAATCTTCAGCGGTTTGCTAATATCAACAGAAATCCAGATGGAATTACAATCATCTTTTATGTACATTCGAGGGCACATTATGTAACACTAGCCATGGATTTAGTTTAATGCCCCGCACCTTCCAATAGGCGGCTGGCGACACTTAATAGCGATTTGAAACCTACAAAAAACTCTTTTGCCCTTGACAAAACCGTTTTAAAGCCCAGAGACTGAGGTCAAGGGGCTTGGGATATTCAGCGTCTGATGGGAAAACGGGGACAAGGGACAGCGAGGATGAAAAAGACGGGCGGGGGCGGGAGGAGGAATTAAAAAGGGCAAAGAGGTGGAAGGGGAATAAAGCAAAACAGGAAGTCAGAATCGTGGTCAATCCGACATAGACGCAGAGGAGACAAGGTCAAAACTTCAAGCGAGCAGGGATCAAAAACCCCTCGAGATTTACGGAGAAGGCTGGCGCTGCCCGCCGCAGCATCCTCCCGGGGGGCCAGGGCCGCTCCCGGCGGGGCTCGGCGGGACCCGGGGCCCTCTCATCCCCAACCCCATCCCCATCCCCATCCCCATC